>JAFJMP010000188.1:0-28104 GCA_029692085.1 Gymnothorax javanicus | reverse complement strand
AGTGAATTAATTGACTGCTTTGTCACACTTGACCATTTAATTATGTCCTGTATTAATTAAGTAGAATCGTCTGGTGAATTGTTATCTGGTCAAAAGCAAGGTCAAGATAACTGGAGTTGAGACAAAATGAAATTTTTAAATAATGATTTCATTTATTGAGGAAAAACTATCAAACCAAGAGGGGCCCTATAGGGAAAAAAGTAATTGCACCTAAACCTATCTGGTTGCAATCAAACGTTAATGATAACTGCAATGAGTCTTTTCACACGCTGTGGAGGAATTTTGGCCCACCCTTCTTTGCAGAATTGTTTTTAATTCAGCCACATTGGAGGGTTTTCGAGCATGAACAGCCTGTTTGAGGTCATGCCACAGCATCTCAGTCGGATTTAAGCCTGGACTTTGACCAGCCTCTCCAAAACCTTCATTTTGTTTTTAAAGCCATTCAGAGGTGGACTGGCTGGTGTGTTTAGATCATTGTCCTGCTCCATAACCAAAGTCAGTTTGAGGTTGAGGTCACAAACTGATGGTGGGATTTTTCCCTCAGGATTTTCGTGAGAGCAGAATTCATGGTTCCATCAATTACAGCATTCGTCCAGGCCCTGAAGCAGAAAAGCAGCCCCAAACCATCACACTACCACCATCATGTTTGACTGTTGCTATGATGTTCTTCCTATGAAATGCTGTGTTGTTTTATGCCAGATGTAGGACACACACCTCCCAAAAGTTCAACTTTTTCTGTCAGCCCCAAGAATTTTTTCCCCCCAAAGTCTTGGGGATCATCAAGATGTTTTTGGCAAATGTGAGACAATCCCTTTGTATTTTTTTTCGGTCAGCAGTGGTTTCTGCCTTGGAACTCTCCATAGATGCCATTTTTGCCCAGTCTCTATCTTATTGTTGAATCATGAACACTGCTTAAACTGAGGCAAGTGGGGCCTGCAGCTCTTCAGATATTGTTCTGGGTTTTTTTGTGACCTCCCGGAGGGAGTCGTCGATGTGCTCTTGGAGTAATTTTGGTAGGCCGGCCACTCATGGGAAGGTTCACCACTGTTCCAAGTTTTCCATTTGTGGACAATGGTCTCCCGTGGTTGCTGGAGTCCCCCAGCCAAAAAAAGGCTTTGTAACCCTTTGCAGACTGATAGATGTCAATGACTTTGTTTATCATCTGTTCTTGAATTTCTTTTTAGATTGCAGCATGATGTGTTTGCTTTTTGAAATCTTATAGCCAAACTACACTTTGTCAGACAGGTTCTATTGAAGTGATTTCTTGATTCAGCAGGTCTGGCAGTAATCAGGCCTGGTGTGGCTTGTGAAATTGGACTAAAAAATGGGGTTAATCACAGTTCATTCATGATTTAGCAAGGGAGGGCAATTACTTTTTCACATAGGGCCAAGTAGGTTTAGATACCCTTTTTTCCCCTTTAAACAAATCATCATTTTAAAACTGAATTTTGTATTTACTTGGTTTTTTGTCTAATTTTAAAAATTTGTTTGATATCAAACATTTGTGTGACAAATATACAAAAAAAAATCAGGGAGCAAATACTTTTTCACTGCACTGTATATCTATGCATATAACCACTAAAGAGATCTTAATTAAAGAAAAAAAATACATTTCAAAAAATGCAAGACAATGCTTTTTGTGAATATACAACTAAAAATTTCCCAATAAAATTCAAATTCAAATTTGGTTCTTTTTCAAGAATGGCCCTGCAGAGATTTCTTTCCCTGTCACTGCTAAAATAACCTCTTCCATCATCAAGAGCGTTGAACTCGACCTCCCCAAAAAAGCGATCACACAGGCCCCCTCTGCACCACCTGGGGACAGCACTCATCAGGCTACAGCTCCTTTTCCCCGTGTGTGTGTCACCTTCCTTTCCCTTCTGACAGAGAAAGCTCTCTGTACACTGTGTTTGGATCCAGAGTGAGTCCACTGCCATCTGCAAACCAGAGACAATAATGAGATTAAATATCTTTGATGGTAATTAATAATTTAAAACGTATAAATTAATTTTACATGTTGGATAAGTGAGGGGCTTGAACAGCTGATGCACTTGTGTTCGTGTTCAGAGTGCCGGACGTTAACGAAGCGTCCTAACTGTTCACACTGCTGCATTTTGGAAATTGTGCAGAATTCAATCAACGTCACTATCCCAAGACTCAGGGAGAGCACTGTCTGCTGCTAAACTGGACACACTCACACTGCTGCAAGTACAGACTCAAAAGCCTGAAGAAGAGCATATGGCTTGAAACGTTGCTTGGTGGATGTGCAAAGTGAATGCATTGAAAAGGGAGCTGAAGTGTGCGGACTTTTCTATTGTTAATTTCGAATTTTTTAGTCCAGCACCTGCCTTACTTTGGATGTGCACGGGTTACTCTGCTTCTATTGAGTCAAAATCTCTGGAAACTAAACTTTAGTTGCCCATCACTTCCTCTGTGTTTGTATCTCAGGTGAGTGTGTGTGTGTTTGTACTCACAGCAATGTGTGTTGTCAGGTTTAGCAGCAGACAGTACTCTCACTCCTGAGTCTCCGCAGTGATTGTTGTGTGTGTGTGTGTGTGTGTGTGTGTGTGTGTGTGTGTGTGTCACAGCAGTGTGAGTGTGTCTGGTTTAACAGCAGACAATGCTCTCCTCCTGAGTCTCCTAGGCGATTGCCTCTCAGGTCCAGCTCTCTCAGGTGTGAGGGTTTGAACTCAGAGCTGAAGCCAGAGAATCACAGCATCTCTGTGTGACTCTACAGCCTGACAGCCTGCAGAGACAAGGACACACACTCCTTACAGCATATTCACTCACAAACCAATAACTCTTGTGTGTGTGTGTGTGTGTGTTGTGTGTGCTAAAAACATAGCAGTGTCTTACACAACTCACAGCACTTCATATACACTAACTCGGCTGTGTAAACATATACATTATTTTAGTTCAAGTATTAATTAAAGGGGTTTATATGTGCACTCACTCCAGTCTCTGCGGTTTAAAGTGTGCACCTTTATTATGTTTATAGAGGTCTGCATACAGAACATGAAATAACTCTATAACAGAAATTAATTAGAACTTAATTTTTTCAAAAACATCATGATGTTCAAAACATCATGATGCTCAGAGCACTTCTATACCTGATAGCAGTATGGCATCATTTAAAGCTCCCAAATCAGTGCTGAGTCTTAAACAAAGCCACCTGAGAACTGCTGTATTTCATGAAAGATGATGTCATCACACTGTTTGATGGAACTTATTCTATTCTACAAGTAAACATTTTTGCCCAGAAATGACAAAGGTAGAAAAAAATATGTTTCTAAAACCTTTCTTAGTAGGTTAATACTAGGGATAGACCGATATGGATTTTTTAGGGCGATGCGATACCAATTTTTTTCCATCACCCTTACGCGATGACCGATTATGGACTGCCGATTTTCTTGGGCGATATTTGTGGCCGATACTGCTTTTGCTCCCTCAATTTACATAAAAAAATGACACAATGATAACAAATATCACAGGTCTCAAGTTTAAACAAACATTTATTGAAAAGTATGTATGTATGAAATAAAGTATGTCTATGAAATAAATTAAACAAATATTTTTATTTAAAGCAAAAATAAAACAACACCTACTGTACACAGTAGATTCAGTTTTTGTTCAACTTAACCACACATATTTTCCAAATAAAAAGTTTTTGTGTTTTTTAATTATTCAAGTATGTCTGTGAAATAAAACAAATATTGAAGCATAATTAAAACAATTGAATATTACACAGTAGTAACGAACAAGCAGCATAGGATGCACACTGCACAAATACTTAATTTAAAGTGCAAATGGCTCTCTTAAGATAAGGAAAGTGTAAACAGCAATACAACACAAAAAACAAAAAAAAACAACGTAAAAAGAATTGTGCATAAATGCACTTTGGCCCACTTCTAATACTCTTTAGTTTACCCCACACACCCTCACTGAAAGTTCTTAACAGTCCCAGTTTGGGAGCTGTAGGTTGTAATGGAGGAAACAGAGGCGCTCTGCATGTTCTCCTGTCAGCCTATAGCGGTAACTTTGTTTTTGTTGGCTTATTAAAACAGGCAGATTTTATAAATTTGGGATATGTTTGTTTTAAGATATAGTATCCCCACGCCATTGTCATCTAATTTCCCTGCTTTTTCGGGAAAAAAGTTGCGTTACTTGCAAATATATAAACGTTTCCCGGTCTAAAGACGCGCGTAAAAAAAAAAAAGTATGTTAAAGATTTTGCAGATAGGATACTGAAGATATGAGCGAAGAAAGCGGGGCGGAGATTTTAGGGCTGCGAAGCGCAGAGCGGGAGGCAGCATATTTTGATAAGTTGCAACTATTAACAGAATACGGACCTACTCGTTACGCACATTTGTAAAGTATTTTCTGTGTTTCGTGCTTTTTTCCATGTTTGGAAGGATTTCACGTTTAAAGTGTTTGGACTCAGTAGATAACGCGCTGTTACCAGCGAGATTCGGCCATTATCTTTACAATGAACACGGTGCACTTCACCTTCTTATAACCTCAGCCATTCAAAATTTCGATGCAGCTCTTTGCGAAAATAATCAACTTGATTTCGCCGCCGTTCATCCGAATCACCGTCATGATTCTCAGTTTCAGTAACTTTTGATACCGACTCGACTTTTTTAACGTTAACGGTACCAAAAAAGTCTTCCATTGCTCTTTGTTTCATTTTCCGTCCAAATCTTGTGCATAGCTAAAAGTAACACTCAGTCCCGGAAATGGAGTGATTGGCTAATATTAACATTCTAGAATCAGTACTGAGGTTTAGGACGTCAACCTCCCCTTTGATTGGTCAGAATGGTTACTGTCAGCTCGGGAACACACTGGCTGCTCCATTTCTATACCGGGCCCCACGGCTGCGTTAATGTCCAGTAGATTCATGCACTGCCTCGAAACATACACCCATCTCTATTTGCTGCAGCAGCTGGCATGCCTTCTGACTACCAAATGTACCCAAAAGAGGCGTTTAATTGGGGGAAAAGCGGTCGAACAGGTGCGACTATTTTAATTCGGGAAAGGGCGACAGTGAAACGGTCGCAATTTCGAGCCCTGCACATACAACCACGACAGCGCATTTAACCTCAGCCGGTGTTAGCTGAATTAAACTCCCACAACACCATGGGGAAATGAATTGACAACGTTGACATTACTTAATCCTTAAACCGGTGTTTCGTAAAGTGCACATATTAGCCTACAACTACGCCAACACTCCCTAAATACAATGGTAAGCAGTTTTAAAGACAAGCATTCAGCAGCATTCCCGTTTTCTGACCACGAACTTAAAAGAATAGTTCACCCAAATGAAATTCAGTCATTATTGACTTACCCTCATGCTGATGAGAAGTCCGTGTAGTTTTTTTTTCCCTCAAAGTGCAGCCGGAGATTCAGGGGTTTTCCCCCTGCACCGCAAATCCATATAACGGCGCTATGGTTACCAAAAAAAAAAGGTCCATAAAACTACACAAAATTTTTTAATATTCCCCCATACTGTTTCGCCCGGGCTGCAACCAAGTGTCCTGAAGGGTAACATCCAGAGTTTTACCAAAACGCTCATTTAGTACAGTTTTATAGCCTATTATTCATTTCTAGTGTGTTGCCTGGAGGGCTAGCGCGCTGTTCACGCGTTCTCCCGAGCAGTGGCGTTCACTACGTAGCGCGCAGACAACGTTCAACGAGAATCGCGGGAAGACAAACCCTGTGTTTACATCCTGCTGAGAGTTTACACAGAACCGAAAAAGCAGAGCAAGTCAACGAGAGCGGTTAGCTGCTCCCCGAGTTGGAAGTAAAAGACATTTTGGTTTTGTCACTCAGAAATTTATTTTTTTTTCAACTGCACCGTAAATTAATATGAAAAAGATGTGTTTTCCCTTTCCTGGATGCTTCAACCAAATGAAGCGCGCTCAGGAGAATCCGGATTTTCTCAGACTACCAGTTCAGGACCTTTGAAAGACTACAGTATGGCTGATAGCTCTTCGTTTAATATCAAGACCGGCCAACGTCATAGTCCCCGGGGTCTGTAGTGACCACTTCTCCCCGGGAGGTTTTTAAAGTTTCTAAACTGACCTTTGTTGAAGACTACAGCTGTGCATATGTTCAACAAAGGACAGAGGTATGTACTTTACAGACCTTCTATATAACTTATATGTTTGTATATTTATATACCCTTTTCACAAACGGGGGTAATGTTGCAGGATGTTTGATGTTAGTTGACCAAAACTATGCATTTCCACATCTTTTTGGGACTACTATGGAGTTTTGTCCTTGTTTCGACACAGTGAATATGCATTTTCACATGATTTTGACTATTATCACGAAGTCTTTTAGTTCTGTTCATTTTGCTTAGGACTGTAAATAACACCTGGGGTTGATGTAGTGTTATAATGATTGGGGAAAGATAACATCACTAGCTATGTTTCCATCCACTTGTCAATCGAACTATCTAAGTTCGCCAAAAATATTCATGCAAAAAAGCAGGTGAAAATGCGCTTTCCATCTAATGGCATTAAAGCAATAAAAAGTATTGCGAAGAGCGTACATGCTGTTATCGATCAAATTGGTGTATCAAATGATTTCGACATTTTAGCTGCTTCCATTCATTTTGCACTGAATCGCGAGAACCTTCAAGTGCCCAAAAGTAATGTGTTAACCGACTAATTTAGCTAGTCAGCCAAAATGGATCACTTACCAACAAATGATGATAATTGCACAAGTTGTACGCGTTTATGTGCAGCATTAGCAACATAGCAAACCATTATCAGAAAACACGGCATCAAAACACCGCAGATACAGTAGCAGATTTATTCAGAAACAGCGTTTCCATCTGCATTTTTTTTTTTGCCCTCTTACAAAACCTGGTGGGCTTTGTTAATTGCTCACTGTCATATATTGATTCATGTCCTTTTACTGACTTCTAATGGCAAAAAACACATTACGTGTAACTTTTTGATGAGAGGCACACCTGTTTTATGTGAGCCTAAACAAATCGGGCCCCGCTGCACCAAGACGTCAGTTTGCGTGATATATATAGTAATTTGTGGTCTAAATTGAGTATTACACAATTGAAGAGACATTACCCACAAAAGTAATTTAACATTGTTTTTTTCCAAATTACAAGTGCATGGTTTATAATTATGGGGATATAATTTCTTTTTTCCCTTTCCTTTTGCAGTAAATTGGTAAATATTTTGAATGGTCGATATTATGTATATGTTGTATCATTAACGTTTTCTATGTGTCCAATTTTTTCTTTTGTTTTTCGGGAAACTGCAATTTAATGTGGTTTAACCAAAAACAAACCAAAGAGGGTCCCCAAAAAAGATCTATGTGCCAACTACACAAACATTCGCAAAATATGGGGTGCAAGTTCTGCAGAGACGCCTGGACCCCAAGATCAAGTTGAAAGACCCACAGTCACATGTTTTATTCCCCCACTACCAACAAACATAGCCCAAAAACTAAAACCTGCAAAAAAGGAAGCCATACTAAAACATGCTTCACGGTTTAGCAGTTAGTATGAGGGATGCACAATTGGTTTCTGCATCAACATGTGAAATGTCAAGTCAGACAAACACAAACATGCCATGCTTATTTTTTTGCCTTTTTTATTTTTGCAATTATCTTGTTTAGTTGTTTTCCAAATGAGGTGACGTGGGTTTTAAAATTTTTATTAAAAAATGAAGTTTGGGGAAAAGAATAAAGTTTTGGGGAAAAACTGAAAAGGTCCTCATTGTCCATTACTAAGCCACCAGAAAAGTCCTGTTTTATGGCATATAGGCTTATGGACCCTACTAGTCAGCTACCATTCAAAAAAGGGGCCCCCTTATATCTTTCATAAAAAAAACACTGATTTATTTTGGGTAACATCTCTGTATTGCAGTTAGTGCCCAGGTCTAAGAAAAATTTCCCCCGTCAAAGGAGCAGTTTTAAAGTCATGCAAAATGTGTGCTTGTGATTCTGGGGCCAAAAATTACTTATTTATAGTAATTATTTTAGTATTTATCCAATTTTGTAACACCTGAAATATGGTATCCCTTGGAGGAGTAGAAAATGCAATTTTGTTTTGGGGTTTGGGTTTAAATTTTGTTTTTCCCAAACCAAAAATTCCCCAAAAACGTTAACAATTACAATAAACATTGTAAAATATCTTCCATTTTCACATTTTCTTTTTTCTTTAGCATATCGTTTCTAATAAAAAAATAGATTGGGAGCATATTTTCCCATGCCTGTTGTTATTCAAAAGGGGCAGTGCTTTTTGTGATGTTTTGGGAAAAGCCCCAGATGAAATATATGAGGTAATAAAAAAAGAGTCAGTGAGAATGTTTCAGATTGATTGTTTTCAGATCCGTTTCAAAAGTTTCTTCTGCCCCCCTTGAATCCAGTATACAATCCATCTGGAGAATGGTAGCCCAGGGGTGCTTGTAACAACACAGGCAAAGAAAAACTTTTCTATTGTCCTTCCCGGGAATTTCCCCCCGCCCTTTCAGGACCCACTCAATCCCAAACCCGGTATGCCACCAACCTGCACTAAACAGGGGAAAAAGAAATAAAGAAATAGTTAAGACGGGGCACAGCACAAAATCCCAAAATTTTTAAATGGGGTTGCATCAAAACAAAAAGAGGGATAACAATCGTACAATGGAACTTACCTACAGAAAAATGCCGCTTAGCCCCGGGGGGGTTTTGGGCCCCTTTTTTCCAGTTGATTTTAGTTAGGGGAAAAACATTTTTGAAAACCCCCAGGGTCAGTAATGGTGGATAACCCGGGGGTTTTTGGTAAACTTTCCTTTTTGGGCAGTGCTTCAGTCTCATCAACGGAGATATTGAGATCCTCCAGGGGGGGGATCAAAAAACCCAATCTAAAACAGCAAAGGCTTTTACTTTTTCCCGGGTTTTGTGGGTTTTTTACATTTTGGGAATTTACACCACCATTTTTCCCATGCCCGGGTTTTAAAGTCCCCCCTTGGTTGGGGCTCTGGTCGAAAGGGCTGTTTCATCCATCTGTCGGGGGTTCCCTCGCCCTTTTCCCCCGCTCAAAGAAAAAAAGGTCAGCAAAGAACCCCCCGGTTTTTCCAACATTGAAGTCCTCGACATTTTTTTTTTTTTTCCTTTTAAAAAGGGTTCCCAAATCACATGCAGGCAGAGCCCTCTTGTGTTTGGTGCTGCTCGTCCCCTTCCAGCGGGGGGGTAAACACAGGGTTTTGTTTCCCGATTCTCGGAACGTTGTCTGGGGGGGGTTAAGAGGGGAACGCCGCGGGGGGGAAAAATCAAAGCAAAAACCCCCCTCCAGGCGAACACAGTAGAGTGAATAATGGGTTATAAACTGTCCCAAAAAGACCCCGCTTGGGGTAAATTTGGGGTGTTCCCCCAGGACATTTGGGATTGCAGGGGACCGGCAGTATGGGGGGAATTTTAAAAAAGTTTTTGTGCATTTTTATGGCCCTTTTTTTTTTTAACCCATAGACGCCTTTATAGGGATTTTGCATAGACTACCACCCTTGGTAGCAAAACCTAATTCCTTAAAAAGAAAGCAGGATCAAGATAATATGATACACATACGCATATATGAGATTGACCGTACCCGAAGTACTATGGAACTTACTGTCTAGCGCGGGCTCTTCCCATCTCCGGAGTCGTCATTGCTGAGGTTAAAAAGGCCTGGAGCTGAAATAACAATCGGAATCGCCAGCGGATCAGTAAACAATGCTAAAATATGCGACAATGGCGTCCGTTACTATGATCAAAAAGAAATGATACAATTAAGCAGTAGTATGCCTCTACATTTTGATATAAGAGTCACATCAACAAAATTACAAGAGGCAATTTTAGATAAAAAGGTTTAAGACTTAAATTCAGATCAAAGAACTGACTACAGCATTTCACTTCGGCTAAGACTTAAGGCGATCAAACTAACTGCTGTTTAGAATTTAAATGCTGTTAGACTGATTTCAAGACTGTAAGACCATGTTTAGATGCTGAGACAAAATGAAAATATTTATCTCTGATTTAAAATATTCCTATGTATTTACCACTGCAATATCAGATGATGGCCTGAATGGTAATATCACCGTTATTTTACTCACACCAGTGTCTGAGTTTACAGTTGGGACTCATCAGTCCAGGATAAGCTCACTCCTGTGTCCCAGTGTATTGTTGCTGAAGTCCAGATCCTCAGTGGTTGTACTGAACTGAGGCCTGGTCCACAGGACCTCATTGTGAGTTTGACTCAGCGGGAAAGATTTCTCAGGACAGTTCAGTGCAATATTCTGTCAGGCAGCATTTATGGTGTGAGTAAAAGTGAACCCTGTATTATGGATGTCTCTCTGTCGTGAACCAGTTTGATTACTTATGAAGGACTTGATAATGAGGCATCATTTGAATCAAGGAGTGAACTTGCTCAGGAGCGGGGTCCCTACCTGTGTTGGGAAAGTGTGGGGAAATTAGGGAGTTTTAAGTGTCTGACCGACTTTCTCAAAGTGAAGGCTGCGGCCTTGGTAAGCTGCATTTCTAGGCTGCTTTATCATCGCTGGCTGTTCCACGGTGAAGGCGCCTGAATCAGATTTCATCTTGCCTACAATCAGATGAGATTATCTTTTCACTCATTTACACTCGTCTCCATGTTGAGAATTCAGTCTGATATCAGACAAGATGAGGGCTGCACTTCTCGGCTGTATTTGAAAGCACCGACAGAATATCAGCATGGGCCCCGACTTTTCATTGCCATTTTTAAGACTATGTATCATGATGCTATTCTTTATTTTTTCTGTTTCTCAGTGTTCTTGGCAGTGCCTAATGCAATACACCCAAATTTTCCTTATTTTACGATTAATCACTCAATTAAGAGTCAGAATATCATTATGTGAATTATGAATTGTCTTATTCACATTCACTCACTCACTCACTCATCATCAAAAACATCTTCAGACTGCTGGTGGTGAGGGTCTGTTGCTGGGTCAGGTTCAGATGAAGTGACCACAGCTGATTCTGGAGTGGCTGTGCATAACGGTTTAACTGTTCCAGTACCCGTAAAATGGATTCTATTTAACGGCCAGCAGATGGTAACGTCGGTGGTTGCAGAAAGACGTTCAATGCTATAGAAGTCTATGAGAAAATGACCATACTTTCCCACCTGATTTTTCATTTAAATAACGATTTTTCACATTATTTTATGGTAACAAGTTTCAAGTCTCCTTCGATATATCATGATTTTCATTTTTGTAAATTATGGTCCCAAGTAGACTAGAATGAAGGATAAAGCCAGAATATGTTTTAGGGGCGTGGCTATCCTCTGGTCCTCGTCAGATTCGGTCAGATCCATCCCTCTCGTCCCTCCCTGGATCTTGATTCTCACTCTCGTCCAATAGAAATTACATCCGGTTTCAAAATGGCAACATGGCGCAATTCAAAATGCCAAAATCGAGGCTTCCTCAAGGGGTAGGAATACACCCGGAAGTTGAAGCTCAATTGAACGCTCTAGAAGATAGCAGATGATCAACTAGCGGTAGCTTCTCCATTCACCCCTATTCATTTTGTCTGACTTTTGAAATCAAATAACTTTACACTAAAAACATTATGAGCCTTCATGTCAGCGATAATATTTTCTCCAGAGAAACTATATTTTGTCGCAGACGTCTTTACTTCGTATGCAGCGTTATGGTCTAATCGTAAGCATTTTTAGCCGATGGCACCAGGTTAGGCTAAAAGTGACGTGAAATGCCGGCGACTCTCTGTCGAGAGGACGAATTCAACCGCATTGTTTAGACCAGAAGCCCATAGATGAATCATAGACAGAAGACGATTGAGCCACATCGCTAACAAAGTGAAGTACCTATGAAGTAATAATTTGCAAAACATAATAACATCGAACGGAATCAGACTATACTGACAGACGCAATCGCTTGCTCGCTAGGAAATATGTGTAGGATACATCTGCCAGACGAGTTACCGCTTCTCAGGACGTTGGTTTCGCCAGCGAGCTGACTTCGAGCCTGCGCAGTAGGCGTGGTGCCCAACTGAAAACTCGCTCAATTGATCTTCACACTCTCCCATTGAAAATGGCGCCATCCCGCCGTCCACTTCTTTTACTGTCTATAGGCTTCCTTTATGGTATGCTGAAACGAATGGGTGACGTCACGGTAGCTTCGTCCATCTTTTTATACAGTCTATGTTAATAACGGAGTAATGTCATTCTTGTCAGGCGACTATTTACTCAGCTGACCGCATGTCACATTAATCTAAACGTTAGCAGCTGAATAGCCAGCCTGAACAGCTAACATAGCAAGCTAGTTCAAATAGTCTCACCTTTCTTTGAAAAAGAATTTTTGTAATGTTCTGGACCCCTGCTCTGCTCCTGCTGTCCTCTCTCTATTCTTTTCTGGTGTCCCGATTTGTGTGTGCGCTTTTGTTTTTAGACATCATATTCGCAAGGGGGGTGCTCCCTGCTTGTTGCCTTGGTTCAGCGACCTCGCAGCAAATAGCATTGTGGCAAAAACGCACAGACAATTTTCCAAGACAAGCACGAAGCAGGATCGAACCATTTTTTTTTAAGGGGGCTACTGAAATGTATTTCATCAATATTGCATGCCTTAATGGCTTTGTTTAAACTCTCATGCATTAGTATGAATATTAGGTAAATCTATGCAGAATAATTTTGTCATTGCAGCTACTGTGGGTTTTAGGGCCCCTAATGGATCAGGGCCCTTAGAATTGTCATCACCTTTCCCCTATACGACGGCGCTGGAGTCACACTAGAGGCGGAATGAGCCGGAATGAAAATTCTTTGTATATTTCTGGATATTCGAAGTGAGTTCTAAAAAGTCTGACTGCGTTCTTGTGGCTGGCCCGAATGTTTTGCTCATGCTCAAAACTTTCCAGGTGCATTCGGAGTGGAGAAATATCGAACGGCATTCAAAGTCTATTCTAACTGCGCTCTGACTACATAATAAATATTCTTACGGCATTCCAACAGCATTCAAAACATTCTGATTGCATTCGACGGAGAATCGAAACGGCAAGCCACGTCAAATCCTGCCAGAATGTCTTGAATGCGCCTCGAATGAGCCAGAATGCACCTCGAATGCATCTCGATTGCTGTAGGAATCTACTTCGATATTGAAACAATTCAGCTGGAATGCACTTCGCATGCGTTGGAATCTTTCGATTGCGGCTGGAATCAGTGGTGGCAGGTGAAGTGGCGACAGGGGAGGCTGAAACCATCCCTTAAAAATAAGGATTGGTCATGAGCTGTTTTCAATCAATCATTTAAATTACCATTGCAGAAATCTCCGAAAACTCTCAACATTATCAGGTGTGGCCAGTTTTCATTAATAACGCATGCCTGTTAACACTCACGCATTTGGCGTCAGTTTTAGTGGCATATTTACGTTCCCCTGCTGTAGTCAGCAATTACTCAATCAACGCATATGGGACACTCGTGTTACATTCTAAGTACATTCTGTGTATTCGAGCTGCATTCTGTTTGAATTCTTGGACGTTCCAACCATATTCTTATCTTATACCAACTTATCTGACTCCGGCGGCAATTCTGCGAAATTTTGGAGAACTTTTAAATCCTTGTCTCAGCTCCCCTCCTCGGCTTTGCCAAGTAGGATTACTAAGGATTTTGTCAATATTTCAGATAAAGGGGAACTTTGTAATATTTTCAATGAGCATTTTGTTAATGCAGGCCACCTCTTTGAAAATTTAGGGTTATTTCCGGCTGCTCCTACCTATGATAGCAGGCCTTTTGTACCTGTACCGAATAACTCCAGTTGTTTTTCCTTGCATCCTTTTTCTGAAGAGGAAGTGCTTGAAGAACTTTTTAGCATTGACCCTAAGCAATCCACTGGGGTGGCTAAATTGGACCCAAGCCTCTTATTGCTGGCTTCACCTTTGATTGCTATTATCCTGACACACATTTTTAACTTAACCCTGTTGACCGGTTCGATTCCTGTCTTGTGGAAAACAGCTTTTGTGCTTCCCTTACATAAAGGTGGTTCTTCAGATGTTCTGAATAACTATCAACCAATTTCAAAGCTGCCGTGCTTGGCCAAGGTTTTAGAGAGACTCGTCAATAATCAAGTTAGCATGCTCAGATAAAAATGCTCTATCTTGAATGTGTTTCAGTCAGGCTTCAGACCAGGTCATAGTACTGTATTAGCTGCAGCCAGGGTATTAAATGATATTATTTCTGCCTTGGACAATAAGCAAGACTGTGCTGCCCTTTTTATTGACCTATCAAAGGCGTTTGACACAGTTGACCATTTAAAACTCATAGAGCGGCTAAGTGCAATTGGGTTTGATATTAAATCTCTGAATTGGTTTAAAGATGATCTATCTGGTAGGTGTCAAGCTGTTGTGGCGATGGCTATCAATCCAACTTTATTTATCTTAGCAAGGGGGTTCCACAGGGATCAATTTTGGGGCCCTTGCTGTTTGCACTTTTTATTAATGAGTTCGGTGCTAATTTTTCTCTCAATCGTAAAATCCACGCCTATGCAGATGATACAGTCATCTACTCAGCTGCCCCCTTCTGCTGATTTGGCTCTTAAAATTTGCAGTCAGATTTCCAAATCTTCCAGAAGGATCTTTTAGACCTTAAACTAATTTTAAACTCTGAAAAAAACTAAATTCATGCTATTCTCTCATAAACCAGCTGCTAGGTTCCATAATGGTAGCATCACGACAGTAAATGGAATCCAAATCGAAAGAGTTCCTTACTACAAATACCTTGGCATTTGGGTGGATGACAATCTTAATTTTAAGAAGCATACTGATGAGCTGGTCAAGAATTTGAAGCCAAAATTGGCTATGCTGTACAGGAATAAAGCCTGCTTTCCGAGGAGTTGCAGAAGACAGATTGTTCAAGCAACTATTCTCTCTAGAATAGATTATGGTGATGTAATTTATATGCACGCTGCACCTTCCTTGCTGAAGTCACTTGACACAGTGTACCACGCTGCATTAAGGTTCATAACTGGAGATGGCTTCCGAACACATCACTGTACACTTTATTTTAACGCGGGTTGGTCTTCGCTGGCCATGAGAAGGAGCAACATTGTTGCCTTTTTATATACAAGGCATTGTTAGGTAAACTGCCTGGATATCTGACCAGTTTGCTTAACGTATGAAGGGGGAATACGGTTCGCCTCTCTTGACTTTTTGGTTTTAGATGTCCCAAGGGTGCGTACTGAACTGGGTAAAACTGCTTTTATGTATTATGCTTCACAGAAGTGGAATAGGATTCAACAGTTTTTAAGGTTGGAAAGTCTTATTTCAATTGATTGTTTTAAATGTCTTTTATTGGCTGCCACAAAGCAGGAATGTACATGTGTAATGTAGTCATTGTTTTTATTCAATGGACTTCGTGTTTTCTGTTTTTTGCTACTGGGCTCCGTTGCAAAAGAGAGCTTGCTCTCAATCGGACTCCCAGTATAAAAAAATAAAAATAAATAAATAAATAAATAAATATTCGGTGGCCATTCCGGGAGCGTTCTGACTGCATTCAAGGTGAATTCGTACAGTATTCAAGGCACCTTCCAACTAGACTTCGGGTGGTGTTCAGGCAGCAGTTGAACCGCACTCGTGTGGCATTCGAAGTGTATTCTAAATATTCTGACTGCATTCTAACAGCATTCTAAATATTCATACTGTGTTCCAACTACATTCAAGCTGCATTCAAGAGCTAATGCACCCTGAATGTGCAAGAATCATTTGAGGCGGGTTCGAAGCGCATTCTAAGTATTCAAATGGCATTCTTTCAAAGCTGTAAGAATTTTGGCAATTTGAAATTCCCGCCCGAATGTTGCGCGAATTCTTCATTCCGGCTGGTTCTGCTTGATTCCTGCTGACTTTGAAGAAGTGTGACGGGGGCATTAAGAACTGAAGCAATGACATTTTGGCTTTGAAATGAGAAGCCTGACTCTTTTCAGCAACCACTATTCTGCACTGAGCAGCACAACATGTTATGTATCAGCTGACGTAGAAACAGCTCAAACAATTCTGTCAATTAAATGAACAATAAAAGTAATGCCATGACCACGGGAGCCTGATTTCATCTTAAAATGGGGAGGAATGTTGGCAGAATGTCGTCCGCCAGAAATTTTTTTGACATTTAACACTAGTTTCCTGCATTTATACACTACCTGGCATGGCTTATGCTAACATCAGCAATTAAGTTGGAAGACTTGAAATAATCATAATCTTGTGAATGATAGTCTTTCTTTGAAAGTCATCAGGATGGCGCCGAGTGGTCATAAGGACGTCACATCTGATATGTGGATGAGAAGAAGAAATGACTAAATGAAAATAGTTGTGTTGCATTTTCATCATCACTGTGTCAAATTTGGCACAGCTAAACTGTGAGCATAGTGTGCGCTGCAATGACACAAAGTACTTTGAATAAGTTCTTGGCACATTTAAGACAATTTTGCTTGGGAAAGATGCATCCAAAATCACAAATAGTTTCTGAATTTTGAAAAATGTGCTATAAAGATCTGAGAACTGTTGAAAACTTAATCAAATCAAAGTTTACAGTCAAAACCCTTTGCCTAAAAATGAGGAACACTGTCCAGCAATTTTAAGATAATCATCTGTTTGACTGTTCCAAGTCAGTTGGAGAACTCAACTCATTTCTTCTGCAGACTCTCAGTCGTACTTGTGTCAGTCTCGATTATTGGTTTTATAATTCAAGATTTGAGCTTCACAGAAAAGGGGACAGTATCTTCATGAAATCTCAGCATTAAAGTAAAAAAAAAAAATAATAATAATGCTGCACTCACAGGGAATCCAGCAGACAGTAGACGGCAAACTGGTTGTCATTTAAGTGAACGAGAGCAGGACGGCAAAAAAAGACATTTTTGGCCGGCAAAGGATGCCAGCAACGGCAATGGCAGACAGCATTGCTGTAGACAGTTAAATTTTTTAAGCTTTTGCAGTACTCCGCGTTGGATTTTTCAACCGAATGTTACTTGATGGCCGACGTCGAGAACGAGAAGCTCGTTATTTTGGTGCAGCAATATCCAGAGCTATACCATCAGGGCCTGAAAATTTATCGGGATGTCACACGAAAAGCTGTCATATGGCAGGCCATCAGCATGGAGCTCGGTGGAATACCAGGTGGGTGTTGTTGTCTGCTATATTAGCTCATTTGGCTAACATTAGCCACTGTGTTGTGCAGCCTACTAGCCTCAAGTAGCCAATGTTACCATCTCAAGGTTTCTCTAGCATACGTGCGCTCGTCTCCCATGAATAACAGTTGAAATCGATACCCTCATTCTTTCTCGTTTCAATGCTGCCGCTCTCACTGGTTTGGGCTGCACTCGTGAATCAACTAGATCAAGCTTTATTAATAGAATTGCGCTCGCCTTTATAAATTTCTTCTTTCCGTTGCCAAACTGGGAGTACAACCTAGTGTCGGTCGCTCACATTCAAGGCTGCAAATGACACTCCTGTCACTTGGGCCCTTCCAGTCTGCTCTCGTAAGCTTCACTTTCGCTGTCCATATTTTTTTGAAAATTTTTGTCCTTCAGGAACTGGTGAAAGCAGATACCATCTTTGCTTATGTTGCAGCAGCCAGCAACAATACACCTTGTGGGCAGTGTTGATCATACTTGAAAATGCCGCAAATTAATAGATATCAAGCCTCCAAAATACAACAGGAAAAAAGCATTTGCAACAGCTTGGGGCAGGCAGCCGTAATCCTGTACGCACTGTGTGTGCATTTTTAAATTATCATCATAAATAAAATTGTTCAAAAAAAGCACATTGCATCTATGAATTTTTTATTAATCAACCAGTGTGATTGAAATGCATGTTTTGGCCGTGTCCACTCACTATGACTGAAACGCAGGTGAAGGCTGATTACAGGCCCATCTCACATTTCCGAGTCTCTAAAACAGATATGGGCCTCTTGTTTTCCCGGTTAGCTTCTGTAGCTGTACTTGCGTGCTTCCCACAGACAGTATGAGAACTAGATAATTAGCCAACTGCACTAGCAACCGCAAAACTCCAATTCAGTTAAATATTAACTGACACAGATGATAATAACGTTAAATGCCAGATGCGCATGCATGACAGTTTGCAAACCTACAAATACAGCTTGAATAATAACAGGGTTTTGTCATTTCATATAGTACAGACTTGCAAAAGATGACGGACCAATTTAAGGCACCGTTACAAGAAGGAAATAAAAGCTGATGTGAAACAAAGTGGGTCAGGTGCTGGTACCAAAAAGAGGTGGAAGCTGATCCCCTTTCTGAGCCTCCTCAACCCCCAAGCCATCAAAGAAAGGCCGACCAGTGGGAACATGCCTGAAAGCCCTGCCACTGAGGACACTGCGCAAAGCCAGGAGGAAGGACTAGGTGTTGTACAGAACCAAACTGGAGCTAAAACATATTTTTTCCATTTCAGTACTCTTCAAACAAATGTGAATTACTCTATGGCAGCACCCACAGTGCACCACGAGAGTGTGGCCTCATTGCAGTGGAAATAATCATTTTCAGAATCAATATTGGATTAGGAAGAAATGCAGTGATTTTTTTTAACCCAGCCCTACGAGGAGGAGTCTGTAGAGGAGTTTATCCTGGATCTGGTCCCTGCGGAAGATTAGATTAGATATACTTTATTGTCCTGAGGGAAATTCATTGTGGGCTAACAGTGCCAGATACAGCTGCAGAGCAACAAAATGCAACACAAAAATAGGTACAAGACACAATTATAACGGACAAGGGATAAAGTGCACAGTGACAACAGGCTACAGCTGCACGAGGGGCAGAGAGTGTCGGAGAGCTCACGATTGCACATTGTCGCCTGGATAAAAACCTGGATTAAAAATAACAAGTGAATAAAATGAGTAAAAGAGTTAGAAATCACAATCTCTGTATTGCACATTGTCAACAATAATAACCTGGGTAATAAATAACAAAATAAATGACACAAAAAAGAATAACGGAGCAGTGTTAGGTATTGTTTAGAAGAGTAATGGATGCCGGAATGAACAGCAGTTTAAAACGGTTGGTTTTATATCTGCTGGTTCTATAGCGTTTGTCTGAAGGAAGGAGTGTATATTCTGAATGGAGGATGTGTGTGGGGTCGGCGAGAATGCTGTGTGCTTGTCTCAGAACTTTATCTTCAAAGATGGATTGAAGGGAGATGTAATCTGCCTGTCCGATAATTTTCATGGCTATTTTCACCTGAGTTAGATTTTGTTTTTAGTTGTACAGTTAGGGAGCCATTTCAGGCTGTCATGCCATATCTGATGATACTTTCCAGAACAGCGTTATTGAATAAAAGCATGTTCTTCTTATCAACACCAAACAAAGTGAGTTCTTTGAGCCAGCTTTCTACGGAGAAAGTCTACGTGGTCACACCATTTTAGCTCGTCATCCATAAAAACACCTAGGTACTTGTAAGAGCTCACCTGTTCAATTATGCAGCTGTCAATTATAGGATAGGATCATGATTGACATGTGGACGAGGATCAAATATCATTTCTTTGGTTTTACGTGTGTTGAGGATGAGGTGATAACTTTCACACAAAGATTTAAAAAGAGCTATATCCTCGCGAAATTTTAACTCTCCGTGACAGTCATCGCTGCGCAGTGAGCTCAGAAAAACCGTATTATCAGAGAATTTGATGATGTGGTTGTTGGAGTTCTTGGCTCGGCATTCATCAGTGTAAAGAGTGACCAAAATAGGTCAGCTCACACCGCTCTGGGGAACACCAGTATTGCACACTTTAGACTCAGAAAGAGGGCTACTGACCCTTACTTGCTGTGATCTGTTAGTTAAAAAGGAGTAAAACCACTTAATAATCTGGGGATTCACTCCCATGTTCACCAACTCTGGGACAAGAAGATGTGGTTGGACTGTATTAAACGCGGAACGAAAATCAATAAATAAACCACGGGCAAACGCTTTGGTGTCTTCAAGGTGCTTACTTAAGAGGTGAGTTACGCTGAGGAGCGCGTCCTCTGTGCTTCTACCTTGCCTGTAGGCAAACTGGCAGGGAGCCACTCTATCACAGACATCAGTTTTGAGCATGTTGACCATAATTTTCTCGAAACATTTCATAACAACAGAAGTCAAAGCTATGGGTCTGAAATCATTGTTAGAGGATGGGCAATGTGTTTTAGGTACTGGAATGATTATTGACCTTTTCCAGAGAGCAGGAACAGAGCAATTTTCTAGAAATTCTTGAAAAATACGGCACCATGCAAGAGTTAGTTCAGAGTGACATGTCTTTAACACAAAAGCAGACAAACCATTGGGTCCTTTTGATTTTTTTTTGACATACTTTGCTAAAGCATGTCATACCTGATGGGGTTCAATGTTCAGCAGTTTCGGGGAGCTAATATGAACAGGTTCCAGGGCATCAGCACCCACTTTGGAAAAATATAATGTCTCAAATCTGAGAAAAAAGTAATTCAGCTAGTTTGCTTTAGCTGTGTCATCCAATGTACTGTAACTTGTTGGTTATGTTCTTCATGCAGTCCCATAGCCTTTTGTTGTCCCCTGAGCTGAAGCTCAGCTCAATGACAGATTGGTGATGCTCTCTGGTTTTTTTCAAGAGGAGATTTAGCTACTTTTGCGCTAGAGCCACTCCTGCATGGTCCTTGTTTTTAAAAGCTACTTTTTTATAGTTTATGCAAGTTTTTACTTCCTTCGTGATGTGTGGCTTATTGTTGGGAACACAAAACACAACACAAACACAACACAAAAGTTTATATACTCCGTGATTGTGTCAGTTGCCTCTTTTAGTTCCAAACTGTGGAAAATATTCCAGTCAGTGCAAGACAGGCAGCCTCTCAGTGTCTCCACACTGTCCTCGGTCCACTGCAGAACAGACTTGTGTTGTAGTTTCCTGGATTTGAGGGCAGTTTTCTCGGTGGGCATAAGGAAGACAGTGGAGTGATCAGAGTTGGAGAAGGGGGCAGGTCCTTCCTTAGCCCTGAAAGCGTCTTTAATGTTCCCATAACATTTGTGGAGAGTTTTATCATACCTAGTGCCGATTTAACATATTGATAAAAACGGGGTAAAGCCCATTCAAGTTTGCACTGGTTACAGTCACCAAGGACGAAAGTCGGGCCGAATGGTGAGCGCTAAAGCTGGGTGTGCACCACATCAGCTTTCCTCGTTGCTGCAGATTTTGCACATACTCCCAGGGGTAGTAGGTAGCACAGAGGATAATGTTACCAAACTCACGTTGGAGGTAGAACGGTCTCAAAGAGAGACAGAGTACTTCTAGGTTTGGGTCACATATAGTTTCTCTGACAGTGACTTGGCTACACCAGTTGTTGTTAATATAAACATATATGCCGCCACCTCTGCTCTTCCTGGAGGAGTCTGTCCTGTCCGCACGCACGCATGAGAAACCGTCAAGCTTCACTAGGGAGTCTGGCACCTCCTTACGGAGCCAGGTTTCAGTGAGCACCAGAGTGGAAGAGTCTCTGTATTCAAAGCAGTACCTTGAGTTAGCGCGAAGCTCCTCCATTTTACTCCTGAGGGACCTCACATCGCTCAGGATGATAGATGGTAGCATCGGCCTGTTTCCTCTGCGACGGAGATGTTGTCCAACACGCCCCTTCTTCCTTTTTCCCCGCCGGGCGGCAGCCCGGGCAATCCGCTGGTTCGGCCGGGAGAATCTCCGAAGATTCAAGGGTGGTGAGTTTCCCTGGTGCCGAAGCTCAAGCAGGGCCGGTCTGGAGTAATGGAGTGTCACTGTGCTCGTGGATGGTGGTATGAAACAGTCCAGGCACAGTAGCTTTCCAACTACCATGAGTAGTCACAATCCATACAGGAAGGTTGTCATAACGGACACAATTCATAGACCAGAAGCTGGTAATTTAGGTCCTCGAAAGGCCAGCCGATGGCAGAATTAGCAGCTAACTTAGCAGCGGTTGGCTAACAGCTGTAGCATGCCAGTTCATGAGTTAGCGGCTAATGGCTAGTAGAGACAGCATACGGCGAAAAACCTCAGTACAGCGGGCTGGGTGTGTAACTTGCCTTTAGCTGCAGGTATTACTACCCTGAAGCCAAAGGGTTCACATAGAACGACAACAGACGGACGGAAGATGTTAAAAAAATGTTAAAAACAGGGTTGTAGCAGCAGCACTCCGCCCGAGTCGCCAGCCGCAAGCAGCGCCCCCAGCCAAAGATGCTACTGTGGATAAGGAACAGGAACCAGAAACAAGGGACAACTAAAAAATCTTTGACAACCTGATTTTTTTTCCTTTTTACGAACACAGTCATGAAAGATGATGTCATCACACTGTTGGATGGAACTTATTCCATTCACAAGTAAACATTTTTGCCCAGAAATGACAAAAGGTGATAATATGTTTCTGAAAACCTTTCTGAATTGGTTAATATACATGGCATGCAAAATAGAAAAGATAATCAGATCACACATATGAGGTCGATCGGTGAGGCTAAACGAGCTTCATATCATGTTCAACGCTAACATAAAGACAACATGGAAGCACGGATGACAATGTATTGGACCCTTTTCACACACATTTCTATGATCCTATAAATGAGTCCACATCACCAAAATCACAAGAACAATTTTTGATAAAAGGTTTAAGACTTTAAATTCAGATCAAAGAACTGACAGCAGAAGTTTCACTTCCCCAGCTACAGAAAGCAAGGCAGGTAACCCAAACTAACTTCTGTTTGAGAATTTAAATGCTGTTCCAGCACTGATCTTACAAAGATCCCTGTAATGAGTGCTATGCTTTAGATGCAGCTGACAAAGTGAAAATATTGTTCTCTGAATTGCACTGTTCCACAAAGCATGTGTATTTACCACACTGCAATATCCAGATGATGGCCTGGAAATGGAAGCGATCACCATATTTCTACTCACCCCAGTGTCTGTAGTTTACAGTTGGGACTCATCAGTCCAGGACAGAGCAGCTTCACTCCTGAATCTCCCAGGTCATTGAAGCTGAGGTCCAGATCTCTCAGGGATGAGTTTGTAGACTGGAGAGCTGAGGCCACAATTTTACAGGACCTCATTGTGAGGTTACAGGTGTTCAGCCTGTGAGAAAGATTTATAGGACAGTTCAGTGCAATATTCTGTCAAAGGTAGCATTTATGGTGTGAGGTAAAAAGTAGGGAACCCTGCATGTATTGGACGCCTCTCTGCTCTCACACACCTGACTCTAATGATTAGCTTATGAAGGACTTGATAATGAGGCATCATTTGAATCAGGAGTGGAGAGCTGTGGCTCACCAGGAGCAGGGCTCCCTACCCCTGTGTTGGGAGAAAGTGTGAAATTAGGGATTTTAAAGTGTCTGACCATTTCTCAAAGTGAAGGCTGCAACCTTGGTAAGCTGCGTTTCTAGGCTGCTTTATCATCGCTGGCTGTTCGACTATGAAGGCGCCTTTGAATACAGACTTCATCTTGTCTACAATCAGTTGAGATTGTCATTTACACTCATTTACGCTCCATCTCCATGTTGAAAATTCAGTCTGATATCAGACAAGATGAGGGCTGCACTTCTCGGCTGTATTCGAAAGCACCTTCACAATGGAACAGCATGCGATGATGCAGCAGCCTAGAAATGCAGCTGCTAAGCAGTGGGGGCCTTAAGCATCTGAGGGCCAGTTTCAAAAGATAATGTGGGGCCCTAAAAAACATAAGAACGGAAGAAGGCAAAGATTCAAGTTTGTTTGCATGAATTATGGCTTATTTTCTGACTTCAGCAAAAATTCTTGAATGCATTATGTGCACTTTCAGCATCATGAACGGCTCCACGAAGTAAAAATCCAATCAATTCCCTTAAACCCTAGTCACACCAGGGCAGTTGCTAGGAATTCTGGGCCCCCTGACAGAATATCAGCATGGGCCCCCGACTTTTCATTGCCATTTTTTACGACTATGTATCATGCTATTCTTTATTTTTCTGTTTCTCAGTGTTCTTGGCAGTGTCTAATGCAATCCACCCAATTTTTCCTTATTTTACGATTAATCACTCAATTAATAGTCAGAATATCATTGTGTGAATTATGAATTGTCTCATTCACATTCACTCACTGACTCATCATCAAAAACATCTTCAGACTGCTGGTGGTGAGGGTCTGTTGCTGGGTCGGGTTCAGATGAAGTGACCACAGCTGATTCTGGAGTGGCTGTGCATAACGGTTTAACTGTTCCAGTACCATAAAATGGCATTCTATTTGATGGCCAGCAGATGGCGACGTTGATGGTTGCAGAAAGACGTTCAATGCCATAGAAGTCTATGAGAAAATGACCATACTTTCCCACCTGATTTTTCATTTAAATAACAATTTTTCACATTATTTTATGGTAACAAGTTTCAAGTCCCCTACGATATATCATGATGTTCATTTTTGTAAATTATGCTCCCAAGTAGACTAGAATGAAGGATAAAGCCAGAATATGCTTTAGGGCGTGGCTATCCTCTGGTCCTCGCCAGATTCGGTCAGATCCATCCCTCTCGCCCCTCCCCCGGATCTTGATTCTCGCTCTCGTCCAATAGAAATTACATCTGGTTTCAAAATGACAACATGGCGCAATTCAAAATGACAAAATCGAGGCTTCTTCAAGGGGGTTGGAATACACCCGGAAGTTGAAGCTCAATTGAATGCTCTAGAAGATAGCAGATGATCAACTAGCGGTAGCTTCTCCATTCACCCCTATTCATTTCGTCTGACTTTTGAAATCAAATAACTTTACGCTAAAAACATTATGAGCCTTCATGTCAGCGATAATATTTTCGACAGAGAAACTACATTTTGTCGCAGACGTCTTTACTTCGTATGCAACGTTATGGTCTAATAGTAAGCATTTTTAGCCGATGGCACCAGGCTAGGCTAAAAGTGACGTGAAATGCCGGCGACTTTCTGTCGCAGAGAACGTAACTAACCGTACTGTTTAGACCAGAAGCCCATAGATGAATCATAGACAGAAGACGATTGAGCCACATCGCTAACAAAGTGAAGTACCTATGAAGTAATAATTCGCAAAACATAATAACATTGAACGGAATCAGGCTATACTGACAGACACAATCGCTTGCTCGCTGGGAATTATGTGTAGGATACATCTACCAGACGAGTTACCGCTTCTCAGGACGTTGGTTTACGTCAGCGAGCTGATTTCGAGCCTGCGCAGTAGGCGTGGTGCCCAACTGAAAACTCTTTCAATTGAGCTTCACACTCTCCCGTTCAAAATGGCGCCATCCCGCTGTCCACTTCTGTTACTGTCTATGGGCTTCCTTTATGGTATGCTGAAACGAATGGGTGACGTCACGGTAGCTTCGTCCATCTTTTTATACAGTCTATGTTAATAACGGAGTAATGTCATTCTTGTCAGGCGATTATTTACTCAGCTGACCACATGTCACATTAATGAAACGTTAGCAGCTGAATAGCCAGCCTGAACAGCTAACATAGCAAGCTAGTTCAAATAGTCTCACCTTTCTTTGAAAAGAATTTTGTAATGTTCTGGACCCCTGCTCTGCTCCTGCTGTCCTCTCTCTATTCTTTTCTGGTGTCCCGATTTGTGTGTGCGCTTTTGTTTTTTAGACATCATATTCGCAAGGGCGGTGCTCCCTGCTTGCTGCCTTGGTTCGCGACCTCGCCAGCAAATAGCATTGTGGCAAAAACGCACAGACAATTTTCCAAGACAAGCACGAAGCAGGGATCGAACCATTTTTTTAAGAAGGGGGCTACTGAAATGTATTTCATCAATATTGCATGCCTTAATGGCTTTGTTTAAACTCTCATGCATTAGTATGAATATTAGGTAAATCTATGCAGAATAATTTTGTCATGGCAGCTACTGTGGGTTTTGTGGACCCTAGTTGACTGTGGGCCCTCAGAATTGTCATCACCTTTCCCCCCTATACGATGGCGCTGAGTCACACAAGAGGCGGAATGAGCCGGAATGAAAATTCTTTGTATATTCCTGGATATTCAAAGTGAGTTCTAAAAATTCTGACTGCGTTCTTGTGGCTGGCCCGAATGTTTTGCTCATGCTCAAAACTTTCCAGGTGCATTCGAAGTGGAGAAATATTGAACGGCATTCAAAGTCTATTCTAACTGCGCTCTGACTTCATAATAAATATTCTTACGGCATTCCAACAGTATTCAAAACATTCTGATTGCATTCGACGGAGAATCGAAACGGCAAGCCACGTCAAATCCTGCCAGAATGTCTTGAATGCGCCTCAAATGAGCCAGAATGCACCTCAAATGCATCTCGATTGCTGTAGGAATCTACTTCGATATTGAAACAATTCAGCTGGAATGCACTTCGCATGCCGTTGGAATCTTTCGATTGCGGCTGGAATCAGTAGTGGCAGGTGAAGTGGCGACAGGGGAGGCTGAAACCCATCCCTTAAAAATAAGGATTGGCCATGACCTGTTTTCAATCAATCATTTAAATTACCATTTCAGAAACTCCGAAAACTCTCAACATTATCAGGTGTGGCCAGTTTTCATTAATAACGCATGCCTGTTAACACTCACGCATTTGGCGTCAGTTTTAGTGGCATATTTACGTTCCCCTGCTGTAGTCAGCAATTACTCAATCAGCGCATATGGGACACTCATGTTACATTCTAAGTACATTCTGAGTATTCGAGCTGCATTCTGTTTGAATTCTTGGACATTCCAAGCATATTCGGTGGCCATTCCGGGAGCGTTCTGACTGCATTCGAGGTGAATTCGTACAGTATTCAAGGCACCTTCCAACTAGACTTCGGGTGGTGTTCAGGCAGCAGTTGAACCGCACTCGTGGGCATTCGAGTGTATTCTAAATATTCTGACTGCATTCTAACAGCATTCTAAATATTCATACTGTGTTCCAACTACATTCAAGCTGCATTCAAGAGCTAATGCACCCTGAATGTGCAAGAATCATTTGAGGCGGGTTCGAAGCGCATTCTAAGTATTCGAACGGCATTCTTTCAAAGCTGTAAGAATTTTGGCAATTTGAAATTCTCGCCCGAATGTTGCGCCGAATTCTTCATTCCCACTGGTTCTGCTTTGATTCCTGCTGATTTTGAAGAAGTGTGACGGGGGCATTAAGAACTGAAGCAATGACATTTTGGCTTTGAAATGAGAAGCCTGACTCTTTTCAGCAACCACTATTCTGCACTGAGCAGCACAACATGTTATGTATCAGCTGACGTAGAAACAGCTCAAACAATTCTGTCAATTAAATGAACAATAAAAGTAATGCCATGACCACGGGAGCCTGATTTCATCTTAAAATGGGGAGGAATGTTGGCAGAATGTCGTCCGCCAGAAATTTTTTTTGACATTTAACACTAGTTTCCTGCATTTATACACTACCTGGCATGGCTTATGCTAACATCAGCAATTAAGTTGGAAGACTTGAAATAATCATAATCTTGTGAATGATAGTCTTTCTTTGAAAGTCATCAGGATGGCGCCGAGTGGTCATAAGGACGTCACATCTGATATGTGGATGAGAAGAAGAAATGACTAAATGAAAATAGTTATGTTGCATTTTCATCATCACTGTGTCAAATTTGGCACAGCTAATCTGTGAGCACAATGTGCGCTGCAATGACACAAAGTACTTTGAATAAGTTCTTGGCACATTTAAGACAATTTTGCTTGGGAAAGATGCATCCAAAATCACAAATAGTTTCTGAATTTTGAAAAATGTGCTATAAAGATCTGAGAACTGTTGAAAACTTAATCAAATCAAAGTTTACAGTCAAAAACCTTTGTTTAAAAATGAGGAACACTGTCCAGCAATTTTAAGATAATCGGCTGTTTGACTGTTCCAAGTCAGTTGGAGAACTCAACTCATTTCTTCTGCAGACTCTCAGTCGCATTTTGTGTCAGTCTCGATTATTGGTTTTATAATTCAAGATTTGAGCTTCACAGAAAAGGGGACAGTATCTTCATGAAATCTCAGCATTAAAGTAAAAAAATAAATAAATAATGCTGCACTCACAGGGAATCCGCAGACAGTAGACGGCAAACTGGTTGTCATTTATGAACGAGAGCAGGACGGCAAAAGACATTTTTGGTCGGCAAAGGATGCCAGCAACGGCAATGGCAGACAGCATTGCTGTAGACAGTTA
>JAFJMP010000187.1:0-28784 GCA_029692085.1 Gymnothorax javanicus | reverse complement strand
GCATGTGCATTCTGCAGAGCTACAGTGCTTTTAGCATGCGCATTCTGCAGAGCTGCAGTGCTTTTTAGCATGCATTCTGCAGAGCTGCAGTGCTGTTAGCATGTGCATTCTGAAGAGCTACAGTGCTTTTAGCATGTGCATTCTGCAGAGCTGTTAGCATGTGCATTCTGAAGAGCTACAGTGCTTTTAGCATGTGCATTCTGCAGAGCTACAGTGCTTTTAGCATGCACATTCTGCAGTGCTGTTAGCATGTGCATTCTGAAGAGCTACAGTGCTTTTAGCACGTGCATTCTGCAAAGCTGCAGTGCTGTTAGCATGTGCATTCTGCAGAGCTACAGTGCTTTTAGCATGCGCATTCTGCAGAGCTGCAGTGCTGTTAGCATGTGCATTCTGCAGAGCTGCAGTGCTTTTAGCATGCACATTCTGCAGAGCTGCAGTGCTGTCAGTGCTATTTAGCATGTGCATTCTGCAGGCTGCAGTGCTGCAGTGCTGCTTAGTGTGCATGCATTCTGCAGAGCTGCTGTTAGCCTGCACTGTTATCAACTTAAATCTGGTCCTACCAGCAGTGATGATTCCATTCTGTGAGTATATCTACACAGCACAGCGTATAACTTGGAATGTGAAATCACTCCACAAAGTAACTGAAGCTAGTGCCTTTCTCCAGCCTCAGAGTCCAGGGTTACCCTGTTCTCTGCTATTCGCCATTTTGTTTGTTCAAGTCAATGATTTGATATTTGCTTCATGTGAGCATTTGAAATTGGTTGAAATTGAATTGTGCTACTTTTATAATGGCCAGTCGACCCAAACTAATTCCATACCTAGTGTTCCACAGAGTTGGCAATTTTATCTTGGGCAGTATTCAGGAAAAATGTTTCCAAATGATTGGAGACAGGGTAATATAATACCAATATATAAGAAAAGGACCGTATTGAGCCAGGTAATTACAGGCCAGTCAGTTTAACTTGCATTGCATGCAAAATATTGGAATCTATCATAAAGATGAGCTGGACTTATTTCTTGAACGAACAATATCTTTGAGGGATAGCCAACATGGTTTCTGGAAAGGAAGGTCATGCCTGACAAACCTTCTGAAATTTTTTGAAGAGGCCACCAAGACTTATGACCAGAGCAGGCTTTATGACATCATATATTTGGATTTTCAGAAAGCATTTGACACAGTACCGCATAAGAGATTAATTTTAAAATGAGCTCCATTGGAGTTACAGGAGGTATTCTGAAGTGGATTCAAAACTGGTTGCAGGACAGAACACAAAGAGTGGTGGTCAGTGGTATCTCATCTGAGCTAGGTATGGTGGGGAGTGGCGTCCCCAGGGATCGCTGTTGGGGACCCCTGCTGTTCCTCATCTACATTAATGACCTTGATAGGAATATTGAGAGCAGAGTAGTGAAATTTATGGATGATACTAAATTGGGAGGTTTGGCAAATAGTTTAGAGTCCACTAAAAGTGATTCAGGATCATTTGGATAGAATCCAGAATTGGGCAGAAATGTGGCAAATGAAATTTAATGTAGCGAAAATGTAAAAGTAGTACATGTAGGTAATAAAAACATTAGACGGATTACTTCATGGGAGGTTTTAAACTGAATGTGCTCCACAAGAGAAGGATCCGGGAGTGATTGTTGACCAAACCCTCACAGGCTCTAGCCATTGTGCCGTAGAAGTTAAAAAAAAGCCAATCGGATGCTGGGATACATTGCCAAAAGTATTGAGTTCAAATCCAAGGAGGTGATGCTTTTTGTACAACACATTCGTCCAGACCACGCCTAGAGTATTGTGTACAGTTCTGGGGACCATACTTTAAGAAAAGACATAGAGGCTTTAGAGAAAGTTCAGAGAAGAGCCACGGCTAATTCCGGGTATTAAAGATGAAAGCTATGAGAAAAGGCTGAAGATCCTTAATCTCTTTAGTCTTAGGAAAAAGGAGACCAAGGGGTGATCTGATTGAGGTCTTTAAATATGTTAAAGGGATTAACAAAGTTTATTATGTAGGATTCCTTCAACCAAGTGTTGTTAGTAGAACTCGGGGTCACAAATGGAAGCTGACCAAAGGTAAATTTAGCACTGATATTCGGAAATATTTCTTCACCCAAAGAGTAATTTCGGTGTGGAACAGCTTGCCTGACCATATTGTTGAGGCAGAGACCTTGGGAGTTTTCAAGAGCAGGCTTGACTTAAAGTTAGATACCATTGAGTCATTGAGTATCTGAAGTGGTATATTCACGATAGTACAAAGAAACTGGCGAGCCTAGTTGGGCTGAACGGACTGTTCTCGCCATTCATGTTATGTTAAAAAATACTGTTTTTGCTTTCACCATGGTGTTGGCAAGCACGACCATAACTTTTTTCACATTTATTGTGATTAAATGAGTGAAACAAAATGAATGTACTGGGGATTTGCTGTCAGGTGCGTCACTGTTGTGATGTCCCGTATGAAGAGTCTGTGTAAAACTGTACATAAATTTCTTATGTAATAAAAAAGTAATGGTGAAACCATCAATCAAACCATCTGCGCATGTGTTTAATTGGAATTGTCCAGATACCCATACTGCACGCGCCTACTACTCAACCTTAGATGTAGGCCGCAGATACAGGGCATGCGTCAGTACAATGGCCCTCATTTATCAAACGTGCGTACACCAAAAAAATGGGTGTACGCCAAATCTTCCGCAAGGATCTGCATTTATCAATCTGAGCGTGAGCGAACGGTCCGCAAAAATCTCACGCCAGGGCTCTCATTTATCAAACTTGTGTAGGATCTGGTGTAGATTCTGGTGTAAATATCAGCGTTCGCCAGGTGTCACGTCTGATTTACTAAAAGTGTGTACGCCGCTGATTTCGTGTAGAACCCCGTGGCGTTGATAAATCTGGCGGCTGAAACCATCGTAATTTACATGACACGCCCCTATAAATTCGTGCTCCGGGAGGCATAGTCCTGCCCACTTTACGATATGGACTCTCGAAAGACGGCAAAGAAAGAAACTTTAGTGAGGTGGAAATATAAATTATCATGTCCGAGGAGGAGAAAAACAAAATAATTTTATTTGGAAGCTTTAAAAGTAGTGATGGGAAGATGAAGCTTCATGAACCATTTTCTTTATTTTCTGTGCCCACACGATGGTGCACTCTGTTCAACAAAGGCTTGAATGTTCATGCTATAAGCCTTTTTTTTTTTTTTTACTTTGGGCGCCACCTTGTGGGCACAAAAAATAAAGAAAATGGTTCATGAAGCTTCATCTTCGCATCACTACTTAAAAGTGGCATAAAGGGAGCCCAGAAGGCTGCAGTTTGGAAAACTTTTGCTGCTGCGGTAAACCCCGTCGGCGTGGAAAACCGGAGCGCAGCAGACGTTTGATTTAATTCATTAATAAATCGAAGCGACTATTCGCACTTGTCCAGGCACAACAAATTGATCGAAATCGCGGTAGACGCATTTATAAGTGTGCCAAGATGCACATTTCTCCATTGCCCACGCTTATTTTAAGTGTGTCCAAAATTAAAAAAAAAAAAAAAAATTCTTGGCCAAATTTATTTTAAGCGGTACTTTCTATAAGCGGCACTGGAATGGTCATCAACTGGCGCACCTATAAGTGTGGCCAAGAAAAAAAAAATCAGCGTTGGCCACAAGTATAAGTGCGAATAACATCAGCCTTAATAAATTCAATTTATAGATCCATGATATTTCATGTTATATAGCCTACATAATTGACAATCCAAATGCTTTACATGTGGGTAAAAAAAAAAAAAAAAAAAAGTCCGATTTTAAGATTGCACCCAAAAAGCGGGTTGCGGTGCTCAGGCTCAGCGGCGCACGGACCGGTGGAGGCCAACCAGACTCCAATCTCCAGCTGTCACCGTTCGAGGAGCGGATGAGTCCCCACCGCCTCGATCGGAGCTGCGTGAAGGTAATTGTTAAAATGCAGTCTGCAGAGATCACTCTTCATTGTACTTTTATAAGTATTACTGCATGATATTTTATTGGGTGCCACACAAAACGAGCAGCCACTCACTTTCCTGGAGGAGATCTTCTCTGTGCCGAAAGTTCCTCTCACGTCGGACAGAAGCTTATTCCTCTAACAACAGAAGATCTACCATTGTCAAAATGTGATCACGGTCAAAGTGTCCGTAGGCCTATATATACTGAGCAACAAAAGAAACGCAAGTTAGCTAGTTAATTAATGTACTCTTATGGTTACTCAGTCAAAGTGACCGCAAAATAAATAAAAATTTCATGAAACGAGTGAAAATGTGCACGCCCAAGTAATAAATTTGATTTTCTAAAATAATTACACGTAAACGTATTTTCCAGTCTGCCTTTAATTGACTTGCGTTTCTTTTGTTGTTCAGCGTATATCTGACTGGATGAGCATCTGACATACCACACTGCATATCTGCCAAGCCACGCATTGCGCTAAATCAAATTGATTGTAATTGTCAGCCATCTGGCCTGACAAGCAGGTTGTCTCAAAATATCAGTTAAATTAGACACCTGTGTTGAGAAATTAATTAATTTAACCTATTTATCTATTTAGCCTATTTATTCATTTTACTAATAAGAGCAACAACAGCATGACGCCCGCATCGCTGCATATGGTTTATTACTCATTTTGACAGCTGCACTCGCCTGCATGTTGTTTCCTGGTTTCAAATCTGCCTACACCTGGTCAGACCTGGTGTGAGATTTTTGCGGACCGTTCGCTCACGTTCAGGGGCCTCATCAAAAAGGGTGTAAAAGTGCTACTAAATTTTCACTTATGGCGAAAAGCCAAAAATGGCGTACACCCAAAATATTTACACCCTTTTCAGATCTATCAAACTGTGCGTACGCACAGCTCTGCACAATTTCCATTGGTAAATCACACCGGACCCAAGAAAAGTCTTGGACGTGAACGCGCCTCATATCCCGCCCTCTACACGCCCCAGACACAACCATATATGGTCAATGCAAATGAGCACCTGCATGTAAAGTAGCCATGTGCGCTCTGGGGATTTGTGGAGTGACGTCAGTGGAAGACGGTGAAGCATGGATGGGAAACGCGGAAAGAAGCGAAACTTCTCAGGGAGTGAGAAACACGTGCTTGTTAGTGAGGTGCGGGCGAGGAGAAAAGTCCTCTTCGGCAGGTATTTGCACTAATTCTGTATGATCACTTCTGTCTTGTGGTTTATTTAGGAACAAGAACATATAACTAAGAACACGAGAGAATCACAACAGAAATGAACACATAATGTTGGACCAAACAATTTCTCCTCCGGAAATTAAAACAATCTCATCTAATCAGCCACAGCCCGGCCTCACCAAGAAGCGAAAACCGCCGAGCTGCGGTCACAAGTCTTACAGAGGCAATCAAAAAACCTTCTTGTCTAACCTTTTGTCAAATGCAGTAGGTGTGTGTTTTGTTTCAGTTGCATAGAGGGACAAAAATTACAATGTCGTGTTTGATATACATGAATTTATTTCTGTCTCAACTTGTGGACATCAAATGTAATGAGGAATGAAATATGAGGTTCTTGCAATACTGAAAACTAAACATAACTTTGCAAGACTGAAACTGAGAAACTCGTAGGCTATATACACACATTCTTTAGCTCAACATGAGGGGTGAGAGTTGCGGGGCGGCTTCACAACCGCTGCATCACCGCAGCCTGTGTCCTTAGTCCCCGTTGAAAACCCTGATGACGGGGAGGGGGCTGTGGGTCCGGGTCCACATGCTGGGGTGGAGCGAGGCCCGGCGGCAGCGCAACCCCACACCTCACTGCCACATTGTGCAGGATGGCACAAACCCAGATGATCCTGCAGATCTTTTTCGGGTGGTAGAGGACCCTACCACCCGACGCATCCAGGCAGCGCCAACGGCCTTTCAGGAGCCCGATGGCACGCTCCACGATGCAGCGCGCATGGGCATGGACCTCATTACATTGGGTTTCCTGGCCACCCTGTGGGTTCGGGATGGGAACTAATAGCCATTCCCTCAGGAAGTAGCCACTAACACCTGTAAGTCACAATGATGGGGTGAGTATCAGCCTTGAATTGATGATTATAAGCAGCAGCTTTCAGTGAATGAGTATACTGTGTACATGCACTCACCAAGAAGCCAGCCGTCACGCGTAGCGCCTGCCCCCAGTCTCGCCCCACACTGCTGTGCGTCAGGGTGAATGAATCGTGTAGAGCCAGGCCACCGTGCCGGCTCTACATATGTCGGTGTCACATATGATTTGGGTATTGATCGGATGCACATTTTTGCGATTCACATGTACGAATTCATTCACCGATGGTGCCTTAATCATGATGTGAGTGCAGTCAATGGCTCCGATTACATTAGGAAAACCGGACATTGCGCGGCTTTGATTGTTCTTTTAAATAGGCTATAATCCGCGCTCCTCTCTCCCTCGCACACTGCAATTCTCTGACTCAGCAGCTGCGTCGCCAATTCCTCCTGTTCTTCAAAAAAGGTGTAAATCACGGTACGTCATTGTCAAAGTGGGTGTAAATGTCCGCACTTTTTCCCGTCAGGTTTGGGTTTGATAGATCCCAAATTTGGCGGAGAAAAGTGCATACGCACAAAACGGGGGGAAAGGGGTGTAAAAAAAGGTGTATCCACAATGATAAATGAGGCCCCAGATTGATAAATGCCGATCCTTGCGGAAGATTTGGCGTACACCCATTTTTTGGTGTACGCACATTCGATAAATGAGGGCCAATATATGTATGCATGTCCTGTTTTTTTTTTTTTTTTTTTTTTTTGGGGGGGCGCAAAAATTTTTTTATATACCGAAGGGGGGTCCAGCAGAGAAAGTCTGGGAACCACTGGTATAATGCAAGAGTTTCATCATACTGAGCCAACTTAAATGATCTCTCATGCTCAATCAGTACTCTATGACTCCAGGTAGCTCAGCATTATTGACATTTTCTCTAGAATACTTATTTTTCTTTTATCACGTTGTCACCGTGTCGGTGGGTCATATGAAGGGGTAGCGCAGTTTCTCAGGCTACCTGTTCGAAGAGCCGCCTCATTGGGGAACAATGTATATTGGCCCTCATTAATCAAACTTGCATGGGATCTGGTGTAGATTCTGGTGTAAATATCAGCGTTCGCCAGGTGTCACGTCTGATTTACTAAAAGTGTGTACGTCGCTGATTTCGGTGTAGAACTGGCGTGATGTTGATAAATCTGGCGGCTGAAACCATCATAATTTACATGACACGCCCCAATAAATTCATGCTCCAGGAGACATAGTCCTGCCCACTTTACGACATGGACTGTCGAAAGACGGCAAAAGAAAAAGAACTTCACTGAGGAGAAAATATAAATTATCACGTCCGAGGGAGAAAAAACAAAATAATTTTATTTGGAAGCCTTAAGTGTGGCATAAAGGAGCCCAGAAGGCTGAGGTTTGGTATTTTATTTGACAGATTTACAAAAATGCCATGTCCAGAATTATTCATACCCTTTTCTCAGTAACTGATGGCAAAGCCTTTATTCCCGATTACCTCCTGGCGAACTTAAACCTTAAACCTCAAGGATCTGGAGAAGTTTCCAAAGAGGAGGGGCCAAAAATCCCTTTGGGAAACGCCTCAGAAACCTTGAGAAGTTTCAACCACAGGAAGCATTTGGAGGCTGTATTCGTGAATAAAGACTTGCCATCAATTACTGAGAAAAAGGGTATGGATTCAATGTGCTGGACAGCACCACATCATCTTGTTCTTGAGCCTTCTTGGCCATAGCACGGGTCACTGCACAGGAAGGATACAGAAGTGGGTCTTCATCGCCATCTTCAGTGCTCGGCTGTGAAGTAAGATGAACAGGGGGAACTACATTGCCCGAGCCAGGTCATTGCCTAGCAACAGAGAAACGCCCTTGATAGGTAGACTTGACATAAGTCCCACCTTTACCTGTCCTGTAACTAAATCTGACTTCAAGAATACAGAGCGCGGGGGGTACAGATACAGTCCTCCCTTCAATACCTTGTACAAGTATGAAATCCCCAGAAGCGGTCTCATCACGTAACTCCAAGGAGTCCATCAACAAAAGAGACTGAGAAGCTCCGGTATCCCTTAGGATATATATGGGTACAGGAGGATAATGCTCATTCAGAGCCACAAATCCCTCTGACACAAATGGAAGAAATCCCTCCCTCACAAAGTCAGCAGTATCAGGCTTCTTAGCCTCACAAGGAGCAGGCAATTTAGCAGATCGGTCATCTACTACAGGGGTTTCTAACCTTGTCTTCACAGAGGCATTGGGTTTGGTATCCTTTTCTTTTTCTTTCTTAGCTTTAAGGAACCAACAATTAGTTGTAACATGAGCAGATTTCTTGCAATAATTGCAAACTATATCACTTTTGTCACTGTCAGCTTTCACACTTTGATCAGACCTTTGACTGGATTTCTGAGCACCATCACCAGATTTGTCTTTGTCTTTGGGTGAGGAATCTTGGGTATCACCATTACCTTTCTTCTGAAATTGGGACCATCTATTGTTACTGCTAGACTGAAATTTGGACTTATGTGTGAGAACATATTTGTCTGCAAACTTGGCAGCTGATTGTAAATTCAGTGCTTGCTTCTCATTAAGGTAGGTCTTAATATCATCCTTGACACAGTTCTTGAATTCTTCAACTAACACCATCTCTTTTAGTGAGTTGAAATCATCCTTGACCTCCATAGAAGTACACCAGCGCTCAAAGCAAACCTTCTTCTCGTTAGCAAATTCCACAAAAGTCTGATTGTTAGATTTCTTCAGACCTCTGAATTTCTGTCGGTAAGCCTCTGGAACCAACTCATAAGCTGTCAAAATAACCTTTTTGACAACCTCATAATCAGAGGAATCATCTGCAGACAAAGCCGAATAGGCTTGTTGAGCTTTACCCTTGAGGACCGTTTGCAACATCAGAGGCCAGTATTCCTTTGGCCACTGACAACTCTTAGCTACCTTCTCGAAGCACTGGAATTACTTATCAACCACCTCCTCCGAGAATGGAGGCACCAGCTTTACCTCCTGGCTCGCATGAAATTTGTTTTCAGCTTCCATTTTGATTTTTAGTGGCTCCATTTGGAGCCTTTCTTCTCTCTTTTTGCTCTTTCCTCTTTCTCTCTGTCAAATTCCCTTTGTTTTTCTTTTTCCTCCCTTTCTTTCTCTCTTTATGCTCTCTCGAATGCTCTTTCCTCTCTTTCAATCTCTAGCATTTTTAATTGAAGTTCCATTTCTACATTTGGATTTTCCACTGGAAACTGTTCCAGATCTCCTGGTGCAAACACATTTTCATCAATGTAATATTCAACAATCTCTCTAGCCAGTCTTGCTTTTCGCATGGCTGGTTTTACATCTGTCAGCTCTAACTGTCTGCATATTTCTAGCAGTTCTGTCTTTTTAAAAGACTTCAAAACCTCTACGGTTGGTGATGGCAAGAAATCATCCATTGCTGTTGATCAGTCAATATATATCGAGGAAAATTCAAAAAACAATTACACAATTTGAAATTTTAGATTTTCAATAAATGACTCACACAATGGTCTCTCCCGGACCAGCCCCCAATTTGTTATGGCCCCTATTTATTATGGCGTCAATTTGTTATGGCCCCAATTTGTTATTGTGTTATGGACAGCAAGGGATAACCGACAAAATTTTAAAACTTTAACAGATTTAATTATACAAACACTCTGAACTAATCTACAATCTACTCTACTGACCAAGATTGAAATAAAAAAAAAAAAGAGATATTTACAGTCCCTCGGTAATTGAGATGGGGCTGCTATGTTGCGATGTCCTGGGACAGGAAAATGATCCAACACAGGCAAAGATCCACAAAAAGCTTCACAGGTCTTGAAAAGTGTGACAGGTCTGGTCAAATGTATCCTTCCACAATTTCTCCTTGCAATTTCTCCTACTACCTACTCTCTCAATTTTTCTCCTTATATACTCTTCTCCAGCCCCCTCCCACCTTCCAGACTTTTCTCCAACTCTCTGGGACATTCCCCTCTGAGGAATGCCCATGACATGCCCCAAAATCTAGCTCCAGACTGGGCTTAACAAAAAAATGTCAAAACTGCCATCTAGTGGCTTTTTTTTTTCCACATTACAGAAACAACATTTGCACATACGGCAATGATCGCTTGCCTCACTCGGTCTATTTACAACTTTTTTCAGCGTTACCGCACGATTCATCAGGTTGACAGCTTGTTAGGGACGGAATTCAAAAACCCCTGGCTTTCGTGCAGGCTCTCTTTTCCCTCCCTCTCCCAAATCCTCTCGCCGCCTCTCAACTCGCGCCTCCCATCGCAAACAAGAGAGCCTGTACATGTGGGCGGGTCCTGACAATTTACTTATTGAGTATGCTTTTATTATTACTCGTTACTCGGGCCGGTAGGCCACGAGTCTAAGTTTCGGCTCCGTTTTTCTTTTTTTTCTTTTTTTTTGGGGTCGCGATTGTCCTGCTCATGCACGCGCGCAGTTTCGCGATTGGCCCAGGCCTAGACCCGGCCCGAGTACAGGCCCTGAGGAGCCTCTTGTTAAACTAAGTTTTGTGAAATCAGTTTATCGTGGAGTACCAGGAAATCAAATTTATGATCAGGGCCGGCACTAGAACAGGGAATTGGGGGGGCACAGACACGTCCCTTTTTGACAAGAATTAGTCCTGGCTAGTTCTCAATCATTTTCCTTTATTGACGCGTTTTCCAATTATCGTAATTGGCATCGGAAGACAAGGTTTCTCTCCATATGCGATCTAACAGCGATGAAATCGCTGTGCTAAATTCAGTACAGTGGCAGAACCAGAACTGATAATTGGGGTACACAAAACATCCGTTTAAAACAATTATTAGTCCTGACCTGTTCTCAGTCATTTTCATGATTAACAAAAGGTTCACGCCGAGAGCACTCCACACTTCACAGGTGCTGCTTGTTCTCCCTGATTAGGTAAGAGACAATCATTCATCTGGACGTGTATTTGCTGTATTTAAATCAATCTTATTCAAAATTGCATACCTGTCGCCTCATGCAAATAGCTTGAGCCGCATGCTTTTTATAGCCTATTTAACTGCCAATTGCCACTTTTCTTATCAACCCACGCAATACCGAGGGTGAAAGGCGAAATTTCATTGGAATGCGGACCAGTTCAATCAATGCAAAGCATTGGCCTATTAATAAGTAAATTATTTTTCTGTACTTAATTTAGCGCATGATTTCATCGCTGTTAGATCACATATGGAGAGAAACCGTGTCTTCAGTTGCCAATTACGATAATTGGAAAACGCTTCAATAAAGGAAATGATTGAGAACTTGCCAGGACTAATTCTTTTCATAAAGGGACGTGTCTGTGCCCCCCCCACCCCCAATTCTAATTTTAAGTTACTTAAAAATTAACACCTTTTACTTTTCTGTAACTTCGACAGTCAGTAAAAAAAGACAAAATCAATTTATTGTATCTAACTATACATTTTAAAATTAAGTCACATGGACATGGTCATTGAAGGACTTTTTACAGTGCAGGCATCGTTTGCTAACATCTATACATGTATTTTTAAAAAAAATCAAAGTAGAAGGGACTGTGATTTAATGAAGATGGGTTCGTGAGAACTAACTCCACGCAGTAAAATGTACCTCGAGCATCAAATAAATGCCACACCATTTCAATAACACATATAGCATTTTAGTTTTTTTGAACGTGGGGGGTGCGATATAGCCCTATATAATGTGTTTATGTCTGCGAATCTTCGACACTTACCTTTCTTCGTTCTACTTCAACTTTTGCATATTGTATTTCTCCACTGGCTGTTACGGTGTCGGATATATGCACAATCATTCGTAGTCAGCCTTGACGTATGAATGCGAAAGAAAACCGCTGGGATTGAAAGGCACAGAATTGAACAAGTAAGTTGCCCATAACGGGCGAAAGACCAACTTTAGTTGTTTAGTACTAAACTTCAAAACTAATGCAATTCATTAAATTCTGGTCCTTGAACACATAAACTTTCCCAGTCAAGTTTTCCCATTGCTGGTTTACTGCCAACTAAAGTTGGAACAAGCGCAGAAGGGAAACAGAATAGTCACCAGTTCACCTCAGTATGCGCGACTGTCAAAATCCTACAATGTCTCTTCGGTTCAGTACTATGCAATATATCTTCCGTTGTGAGTGGAATGCGTACGACCATCACCAATTAAAATATGTGAGCTATAATCCCACGGGTCGGCCGTGATATAATTGTTTCATGGTACGCAAGAATTGAGAGGACGGAGTTAGAAAGAAGCGTTTCTGAACAGTTCAGAGATTACGTCGGATAAGAGGACTGAATTTTCAGGGGGAAAAATCCGCATGTCCCCAAAAAATTAACAGTTAATTCTGTCCCCAACGCAGCAGAAATATTGCGGATCAGACAAAAATAAATATTTATGAGAAAATTATTTTAATGGCTTGAAACTGAAACGGTATCCTCACTTAGCTGAATTGCTGAACACAGGGCATGCAACGGGTTCAAGAAGTTCGTTCAAGCTGAAAGTCTCGCAGACACAAAAGACGACAGACAGCCCGATGCCCAGATTAACAATGCTCACTTGAAATGATCTGCAAGGAGCCATGATTGACTTGCCAAGAATCATCCAAGTTCAAGAACTTTGTTTCACATGCCATTTGTTTGGTTGCCCTGCCTTGGGAGCCAGTTGTTTCATTAATTATACAGTGAATAATTCAGACGCATTAAGCCCACAGGCAAGTGATCAGCAACTGTCTTCACACTTCCAGTGAAACTTCATGGGTGCAAGCGTCTCACTGCATGTTTGCAAGGAACAGACATTTCTTTTCCATGCCAGTTCTTGTCAATGAATAATCAATCATATACGCATCAAGGTGCAGGTCACTGATGACTATAGTGGGCTCCAGAATTACTGGCACCCCTGACTGGCAATGCCCAAACAATACCAAAAAAAAAAAAAAAAAACAGATAAACAATATCATTACTGAGAGACAGAAAATACCAACACATGAGAAATAGTTTATTTATGTTTCAGTGGAAACAACCAAATTCATAACAATCATTTAATACAAAATAATTGACTTTAAAGTGTTTCTCTGTGACTCTTATGACTTGAGAGTGTTTATCTGTGATTCGTATGACTTGAGAGTGTTTATCTGTGACTCGTATGACTTGAGAGTGTTTATCTGTGATTCGTATGACTTGAGAGTGTTTATCTGTGACTCGTATGACTTCAGAGTGTTTATCTGTGACTCGTGTGACTGCAGAGTGTTTATCTGTGACTCAAATGACTTCAGAGTGATTATCCATGACTCTTATGACTTCAGAGTGTTTATGTATGACTCTTATGACTTCAGTGTTTATCTGTGACTCTTATGACTTCAGAGCGTTAATCTGTGACTCATGACTTCAGAGTGTTAATCTGTGATTCTTATGACTTTAGAGTGTTTATCTGTGACTCTTATGACTTCAGAGTGCTTTTGTATGACTCTTATGACTTCAGTGTTTATCTGTGCCTCTAATTACATCACAGTGTTTATCTGTGACTCGTGTGACTTCAGAGTGTTAATCTGTGACAGTTATGACTTAAGAGTGTTTATCTATGACTCTTAAGACTTCAGAGTGTTTATGTATGACTCTTATGACCTCAATGTTGATCTGTGACTCTTATGACTTGAGAGTGTTTATCTGTGACTCGTATGACTTCAGAGTGTTAATCTATGACCCATGACTACAGAGTGTTTATCTATGACTCTTATGACTTCAGTGTTGATCTGTGACTCTTATGACTTCAGAGTGTTAATCTGTGACTTGTATGACTTCAGAGTGTTGATGACTTCAGAGTGTTAATCTGTGTCTCGTATGACTTCAGAGTGTTTATCAATGACACTTATGACTTCAGTGTTTAGCTATGACTCTTATGACGTCAGAGTGTTAATCTGTGACTCTTATGACTTCAGAGTGTTTTTTTGTGACTCTGATGACTTCAGAGTGTTTAACTTTGACAGTTATTACTTCAGAGTGTTTATCAATGACTCTTATGACTTCTTTGTTTATCTGTGACTTTTATGACTTCAGAGTGTATATCTATGACTCTTATGACTTCAGAGTGTTTCTGTATGACTCTACTGACCTCAGTGTTTATCTGTGACTCGTATGACTTCAGAGTGTTAATCTATGACTGAAGACTACAGAGTGTTTATCTATGACTCTTATGACTTCAGTGTTGATCTGTGACTCTTATGACTTCAGAGTGTTAATCTGTGACTTGTATGACTTCAGAGTGTTGATGACTTCAGAGTGTTAATCTGTGTCTCGTATGACTTCAGAGTGTTTATCAATGACACTTATGACTTCAGTGTTTAGCTATGACTCTTATGACGTCAGAGTGTTAATCTGTGACTCTTATGACTTCAGAGTGTTTAACTTTGACAGTTATTACTTCAGAGTGTTTATCAATGACTCTTATGACTTCTTTGTTTATCTGTGACTTTTATGACTTCAGAGTGTATATCTATAACTCTTATGACTTCAGAGTGTTTCTGTATGACTCTACTGACCTCAGTGTTTATCTGTGAATCGTATGACATCAGTGTTAATCAGTGACTCATGACTTCAGAGTGTTTATCTTTGAGTCTTATGACTTCAGTGTTGATCTGTGACTCTTATGACTTCAGAGGGTTTATCTGTGACTCGTCTGACTTCAGATTGTTAATCTGTGACTCATGACTTCAGAGTTTTTATCTATGACTCCTATGACTTCAGTGTTTATCAATGACTCTACTGACCTCAGTGTTTATCTGTGAATCGTATGACATCAGTGTTAATCAGTGACTCATGACTTCAGAGTGTTTATCTATGAGTCTTATGACTTCAGTGTTGATCTGTGACTCTTATGACTTCAGAGGGTTTATCTGTGACTCGTCTGACTTCAGATTGTTAATCTGTGACTCATGACTTCAGAGTTTTTATCTATGACTCCTATGACTTCAGTGTTTATCAATGACTCTCATGACTTCAGAATGTAAATCTGTGACTCTTATGACTCCAGAGTGTTTATTTGTGTTTAGTATGACTTCAGAGTGTTAATCGGTGACTCTGATGACTTCAAAGTGTTTAACTTTGACCGATATTACTTCAGAGTGTTTATCTATGACTCTTATGACTTCTGTGTTTATCTGTGACTCATATTACTTCAGAGTGTTTATCTGTAGCTCTAATGACTTCAGAGTGTTTATCTATGACTCTAATGACTTCAGAGTGTTAATCTGTGACTCTTTTGACTCCAGAGTGTTTATTTGTGTTTCGTATGACTTCAGAGTGTTAATCGGTGACTCTGATGACTTCAAAGTGTTTAACTTTGACCGATATTACTTCAGAGTGTTTATCTATGACTCTTATGACTTCTCTGTTTAACTGTGACTCTTATGACTTCAGAGTGTTTATCTATGACTCTTTTCACTTCAGAGTGTTTATCGGTGACTCTTATGACTTCAAAGTGCTTATCTATGACACATATGACTTAAGATTGTTTATCTGTGATTCTTATAACTTCCACAGTGTTTATCTGTGACAGTTATGACTTCAGTGTGTTTATCTTTGACTCTTACAAGTCCAGTGTTTATCTATGACACTTATGACTTCAGAGTGTTTATCTATGACTTTAATGACTTGAGTGTTTATCTGTGACTCTTATGACTTGAGTGTTTATCTATGACACTTATGACTTCAGTGTTTATCTATGACTGATTAATTCAGTATTTATCTATGACTCTCATGATTTCAGAGTGTTAATTTCTGACTCTAATGACTTCAGACCGTTTATCTGTGAGCCTTATGAGTTCAGAGTGTTTATCTGTGACAGTTATGAATTCAGAGTGTTTATCTGTGACTCGTATGACTTCAGCGTGTTTATCTGTGACTCTTATGACTTCAGAGTAATTTTTTATGAATCTTATGACTTCAGTGTTTATCTATGACTCTTATGACTTCAGTGTTTATCTGTGACTCTTATTACTTAAGTGTTGATCTATGACTCTAATGAATTCAGTGTTTATCTATTACTCTCATGACTTAAGAGTGTTTATTTGTGACTCTTATGACATCAAAGTATTTATCTGTGACTCTTATGACTTCAAAGTGTTTATCTATGACCCTTATGACTTAAGAGTGTTTTTCTGTGACTCTTATGACTTCAGAGTGTTTTTGTGTGACAATAATGACTTCAGAGTGTTTATCTGAGACTCTGATGACTTCAGAGTGTTTATCTATGACAGTTATGACTTCAGTGTGTTCATCTATGACTCTTATAACTTCAGAGTGTTTATCTATGACAGATATGACATCAGATTGTTTATATGTGACTCTTATGACTTCAGAGTCTTTATGCATGACTCTTATAACTTCAGTGTTTATCTATCAAAAATATAACTTCAGAGTATTAATCTCTGACTCATATGACCTCACAGTGTTTATCTGACTCATGACTTCACAGTGTTTATCTGTGATTCTTATGACTTTTGAGTGTTTATTTGTGACTCTTATGACTTACGAGTGTTTATCTATGACTCTTATGACTTACGAGTGTTTATCTATGACTCTTATGACTTAAAAGTGTGTATCAGTAACTCTTTTTACTTCTGAGTGTTTATGTCTGACACTTCTGACTTCATTGTTTATCTGTGACTCTTATGACTTCAGACTGCTTATCTGTGTCTTTTATGACTTCAGAGTGTTTATGTATGACTCTTAGGACCTCAGTGTTGATCTGTGACTCTTATGACATGAGAGTGTTTATCAGTGGCTCATATGACTTCCGACTGTTGATCTGTGACTCATGACTTCAGAGTTTTTATCTATGACTCTTATGACTTCAGAGTGTTTATGTATGACTCTTATGACCTCAGTGTTAATCTGTGACTCTTATGACTTCACAGTGTTAATCTGGGACTCTTATGACTTCAGAGTGTTAATCTGTGACTCTTATGACTTCCGAGTGTTTAACTTGACAGTTATTACGTCAGAGTGTTTATCTATGACCCTTATGACTTCTGTGTTTATCTGTGACTCTTATGACTTCAAAGTGTTTATCTATTACCCTTATGACTTCAGAGTGTTTATATGTGACAGTTATGACTTCAGTGTGTTTATCTATGACTCATATAACTTTAGAGTGTTTATCTATGACAGTTATGAATTCAGAGTGTTTATCTATGACTCTTATGACTTCAGTGTTAATCTGTGACTCTTATGACTTCAGTGTGTTAATCTGTGACTCTTGTGACTTCAGAGTGTTTTTCTATGACTCTTTTCACTTCAGAGTGTTTATCTGTGACTCTTATGACTTCAAAGTGCTTATCTATGACACATATGACTTAAGATTGTTTATCTGTGACTCTTATAACTTCAGAGTGTTTATCTGTGACAGTTATGACTTCAGTGTGTTTATCTTTGACCCTTACAAGTTCAGTGTTTATCTATGACACTTATGACTTCAGAGTGTTTATCTATGACTCTTATGACTTCAGTGTTTATCTGTGACTCTTACGACTTGAGTGTTTATCTATGACACTTATGACTTCAGTGTTTGTCTGTGACTCTTATGACTTCAGTATTTATCTATGACTGATTAATTCAGTTTTTATCTATCACTCTCATGATTTCAAAGTGTTAATTTCTGACTCTTATGACTTCAGACTGTTTATATGTGTCTCTTATGACTTCAGAGTGTTTATTTGTGACTCTTATGATTTCAGAGTGTTAATCTGTGACTCTAATGACTTTTGAGTGTTTACTTTTGACCGTTATTTATTCAGAGTGTTTATCTATGACTCTTATGACTTCAGAGTGTTTATCTGTGACAGTTATGACTTCAGTGTGTTTATCTATGACTCTTATAACTTCAGGTAGTTTATCTATGACAGATATGACTTCAGATTGTTTATATGTAACTCTTATGACTTCAGAGTCTTCATGCATGAATCTTGTAACTTCAGTGTTTATCTATCAAAAATATGACTTCAGAGTATTAATCTCTGACTCATATGACTTCACACTGTTTATCTGACTCATGACTTCAGAGTGTTTATCTGTGATTCTTATAACTTTTGAGTGTTTATCTATGACTCTTATGACTTAAAAGTGTGTATCAGTGACTCTTTTTACTTCCGAGTGTTTATGTCTGACACTTATGACTTCATTGTTTATCTGTGACTCTTATGACTTCAGAGTGTTAATCTGTGTCTCTTATGACTTCAGAGTGTTAATCTGTGACAGTTATGACTTCAGAGTGTTCATCTATGACTCTTATGACTTAATAGTGTGTATCAGTGACTCTTTTTACTTCCGAGTGTTTATGTCTGACACTTATGACTTCATTGTTTATCTGTGACTCTTATGACTTCAGAGTGTTAATCTGTGTCTCTTATGACTTCAGAGTGTTAATCTGTGACAGTTATGACTTCAGAGTGTTTATCTATGACTCTTATGACTTCAGTGTTTATCTGTGACTCTTATTACTTGAGTGTTTATCTATGACTCTGATGAATTCAGTGTTTTTCTATTACTCTCATGACTTAAGAGTGTTTATTTGTGACTCTTATGACATCAGAGTATTTATCAGTGACTCTTATGACTTCAAAGTGTTTATCTATGACCCTTATGACTTAAGATTGTTTTTCTGTGACTCTTATAACTTCAGAGTGTTTATCTGTGACAATAATGACTTCAGCGTGTTTATCTGTGACAATAATGACTTCAGCGTGTTTATCTGTGACAATAATGACTTCAGAGTGTTTATCTGTGACAGTTATGACTTCAGTGTGTTTATCTATGACTCTTATAACTTCAGTGTTTATCAAAAATATGACTTCAGAGTATTAATCTCTGACTTATATGACTTCACAGTGTTTATCTGACTCATGACTTCAGAGTGTTTATCTGTGATTCTTATAACTTTTGAGTGTTTATCTGTGACTCTTATGACTTACGAGTGTTTATCTATGACTCTTATGACTTACGAGTGTTTATCTATGACTCTTATGACTTAAAAGTGTGTATCAGTGACTCTTTTTACTTCCGAGTGTTTATGTCTGACACTTATGACTTCATTGTTTATCTGTGACTCTTATGACTTCAGAGTGTTAATCTGTGTCTCTTATGACTTCAGAGTGTTAATCTGTGACAGTTATGACTTCAGAGTGTTTATCTACGACTCTTATGACTTCGGAGTGTTAATCCGTGACTCTTATGACTTCAGAGAGTTCAGTCAGGCAACTCTGAATATAGTTAAATATTTTTATTGAGCATAAATACAAAAGTACTTTGCGTAATGGAATCAAGTTTGGCGGCAGGCTCTGTCTCAATTTATTAATTCCCTGAAAATGATCTGCCAGATTCATTTCAGGGAATGATAGCAAGACCCCCCCAGGGGATCATAGAAACAGAGCCCACAGGTGGACACTGGGGAGTTGGTGGGATTGCAAAACTTCATGGGCAGCAGCACAGAGCAGCAGCAGCAGCAGCAGCAGCACAAGCAGAAGGAGCAGCAGCAGCACAGGCAGAACGCACAGCAGTACTGAGCATCAGTAGCAGCAGTGCAGCACGGAGCAGAATGGGCAGCAGGGAATGATCAGGTAGGCAGGGAGGTTTTAAATAACCCGCCCTATTTATATGAAGAGAGCATGTGACTGATCAGGGTTTGGCGCCGCATTGAGTTGTCTGCCTGAACTAGCTCCGCAGGCTTCGCATCATTTTATTTGTGACTCTTATGACTTCAGAGTGTTAATCTGTGACAGTTATGACTTCAGAGTGTTTAACCTTGACAGACATAACCTCAGAGTGTTTATCTATGACTCTGATGAGTTCAGTGTTTATCTGTGACTCTTATGACTTCAGATTGTTTATCTATGACTGATTAATTCAGTCTTTATCTATGACTCATGATTTCAGAGTGTTAATTTGTGACTCTTCTGACTTCAGACTGTTTATCTGTGACTCTTATGACTTCAAAGTGTTTGTCTATGACCCTTATGACTTCAGAGTGTTTATCTGTGACAGTTATGACTTCAGAGTGTTTATCTGTGACAGTTATGAATTCAGAGTGTTTATCTGTGACAGTTATGAAGTAAGAGTGTTTATCTATGACTCTTATGACTTCAGCGTGTTTTTCTGTGACTCGTATGACTTCAGAGTGATTTTCTATGACTAATAGGACTTCAGAGTGTTTATTGTGACAATAATGACTTCAGAGTGTTTATCTGTGACAATAATGACTTCAGAGTGTTTATCTGTGACTCTTATGACTTCAGAGTGTTTATCTATGACAGATATGACTTCAGATTTTTTTTTATATGTGACTCTTATGACTTCAGAGTCTTTATGCATGACTCTTATAACTTCAGTGTTTATCTATCAAAAATATGACTTCAGAGTATTAATCTCGGACTCATATCACTTCACAGTGTTTATCTGACTCATGAATTCAGAGTGTTTATCTGTGATTCTTATAACTTTTGAGTGTTTATCTGTGACTCTTATGACTTCAAAGTGTTTATCTACGACTCTTATGACTTACGAGTGTTTATCTATGACTCTTATCACTGAAAAGTGTGTATCAGTGACTCTTTTAACTTCAGAGTGTTTATGTCTGACACTTATGACTTCATTGTTTATCTGTGACTCTTATGACTTCAGAGTGTTAATCTGTGTCTCTTATGACTTCAGAGTGTTAATCTGTGACAATTATGACTTCAGAGTGTTTAAGTCTGACTCTTATGACTTCAGTGTTGATCTGTGACTCCTATGACATGACAGTGTTTATCTGTGACTCGTATGACTTCAGAGTGTTTATTTATAACTCTTATGACTTCAGTGTTTATCTATGACTCTTATGACTTCAGAGTGTTTATCTATGAATCTTTTAACTTCAGAATGTTTATCTGTGTCTCTTATGACTTCAGAGTGTTAATCTGTGACTCTAATGACTTTTGAGTGTTTACTTTTGACCGTTATTAATTCAGAGTGTTTATCTATGACTCTTATGACTTCTGTGTTTATCTATGACCCTTTTGACTTAAGAGTATTTATCTGTGACACTTATGACTTCAGTGTTTTTATCTATGACTCTTATAACTTCAGAGTGTTTATCTATCACAGTTATGACTTCAGAGTGTTTATCTATGACTCTTATGACTTCAGTGTTCATCTGTGACTCTAATGACTTGAGTGTTTATCTATCACTCTTATGATTTCAGTATTAATCTGTGACTCTTATGACTTCAGAGTGTTTATCTTTGCCTCTTATCACTTCAGAGTGTTAATCTGTGACTCTTATGACTTCAAAGTATTTATCTATGACCCTTATGACTTAAGAGTGTTTATCTGTGACTCTTCTAACTTCAGAGTGTTTATCTGGGACAGTTATGACTTCAGTGTGTTTATTTATGACTCTGATAACTTCAGTGTGTTTATCTCTGACAATTATCACTTCAGAGTGTTTATTTATGACTCTTATGACTTCAGTGTTTATCTGTGACACTTATGACTTCAGAATGTTAATCTGTGACTCTTATGACTTCAGAGTGTTTATCAATGACTCTTATAACTTCAGAGTGTTTATCTATGACTCTTTTGACTTCAGTGTTAATCTGTGACTCTTAAGACTTCAGTGTGTTTATCTATGACTCTTATAACTTCAGAGTGTTTATCTGTGACAATTATGACTTCAGAGTGTTTATGTATGACTCTTATGACTTCAGTGTTTATCTGTGACACTTATGACTTCAGAATGTTAATCTGTGACTCTTATGACTTCAGAGTGTTTATCTATGACTCTTATGACTTAAGAGTGATTATGTGTGACTCATAACTTCAGAGTGTTTATCTCTGACAGTTATGACTTCAGAGTGTTTATCTATGACTCTTATGACTTCAGAGTGTTTATCTATTAGTCTTCTGATTTCAGTGTAAATCTGTGACTCTTATGACTTCAGAGTGTTTATCTATGACTCTTTTGACTTCAGTGTTAATCTGTAACTCTTAAGACTTCAGTGTGTTTATCTATGACTCTTATAACTTCAGAGTGTTTATCTGTGACAATTATGACTTCAGAGTGTTTATGTATGACTCTTATGACTTCAGTTTTTATCTGTGACTCTTATGACTTCAAAGTGTTTATCTGTGACCATTATGAGTTAAGAGTGTTTATCTTTGACTCGTATAACTTCAATGTTTATCTGTGACAGTTATGCCTTCAGAGTGTTTATCTATGAATCTTATGACTTCAGATTGTTAATCTCTGACTCTTATGACTTCAGAGTGTTTAATTGTGACTCTTATGACTTCAGTTTTTTTCTATGACTGTTATGACTTAGGAGTGTTAATCTGTGACTATTATGACTTCAGAATGTTAATCTGTGACTCTTATGACTTCAGAGTGTTTATCTGTGACAGTTATGACTTCAGAGTGTTTAACCTTGACAGACATAACCTCAGAGTGTTTATCTATGACTCTGATGAGTTCAGTGTTTATCTGTGACTCTTATGACTTCAGATTGTTTATCTATGACTGATTAATTCAGTCTTTATCTATGACTCTCATGATTTCAGAGTGTTAATTTGTGACTCTTCTGACTTCAGACTGTTTATCTGTGACTCTTATGACTTCAAAGTGTTTATCTATGACCCTTTTGACTTCAGAGTGTTTATCTGTGACAGTTATGACTTCAGAGTGTTTATCTGTGACAGTTATGAATTCAGAGTGTTTATCTGTGACAGTTATGAAGTAAGAGTGTTTATCTATGACTCTTATGACTTCAGCGCGTTTTTCTGTGACTCATATGACTTCAGAGTGATTTTCTATGACTGATAGGACTTCAGATTGTTTATTTGTGAAAATAATGACTTCAAAGTGTTTATCTGTGACTCTTATGACTTCAGAGTGTTTATCTGTGACAATAATGACTTCAGAGTGTTTATCTGTGACTCTTATGACTTCAGAGTGTTTATCTATGACAGATATGACTTCAGTTTTTTTTTTATATGTGACTCTTATGACTTCAGAGTCTTTATGCATGACTCTTACAACTTCAGTGTTTATCTATCAAAAATATGACTTCAGAGTATTAATCTCTGACTCATATCACTTCACAGTGTTTATCTATGACTCTTTTGACTTCAGTGTTAATCTGTGACTCTTAAGACTTCAGTGTGTTTATCTATGACTCTAATAACTTCAGAGTGTTTATCTGTGACAATTATGACTTCAGAGTGTTTATGTATGACTCTTATGACATCAGTTTTTATCTGTGACTCTTATGACTTCAAAGTGTTTATCTGTGACCATTATGAGTTAAGAGTGTTTATTTTTGACTCGTATAACTTCAGTGTTTATCTGTGACAGTTATGCCTTCAGAGTGTTTATCTATGAATCTTATGACTTCAGATTGTTAATCTCTGACTCTTATGACTTCAGAGTGTTTAATTGTGACTCTTATGACTTCAGTTTTTTTCTATGACTGTTACGACTTCAGAATGTTAATCTGTGACTCTTATGACTTCAGAATGTTAATCTGTGACTCTTATGACTTCAGAGTGTTTATCTGTGACAGTTATGACTTCAGAGTGTTTAACCTTGACAGACATAACCTCAGAGTGTTTATCTATGACTCTGATGAGTTCAATGTTTATCTGTGACTCTTATGACTTCAGATTGTTTATCTATGACTGATTAATTCAGTCTTTATCTATGACTCTCATGATTTCAGAGTGTTAATTTGTGACTCTTCTGACTTCAGACTGTTTATCTGTGACTCTTATGACTTCAAAGTGTTTATCTATGACCCTTATGACTTCAGAGTGTTTATCTGTGACAGTTATGACTTCAGAGTGTTTATCTGTGACAGTTATGAATTCAGAGTGTATATCTGTGACAGTTATGAAGTAAGAGTGTTTATCTATGACTTTTATGACTTCAGCGTGTTTTTCTGTGACTCATATGACTTCAGAGTGATTTTCTATGACTAATAGGACTTCAGAGTGTTTATTTGTGACAATAATGACTTCAAAGTGTTTATCTGTGACTCTTATGACTTCAGAGTGTTTATCTGTGACAATAATGACTTCAGAGTGTTTATCTGTGACTCTTATGACTTCAGAGTGTTTATCTATGACAGATATGACTTCAGATTTATTTTTATATGTGACTCTTATGACTTCAGAGTCTTTATGCATGACTCTTATAACTTCAGTGTTTATCTATCAAAAATATGACTTCAGAGTATTAATCTCTGACTCATATCACTTCACAGTGTTTATCTATGACTCTTTTGATTTCATTGTTAATCTGTGACTCTTAAGACTTCAGTGTGTTTATCTATGACTCTTATAACTTCAGAGTGTATATCTGTGACAATTATGACTTCAGAGTGTTTATGTATGACTCTTATGACTTCAGTGTTTATCTGTGACACTTATGACTTCAGAATGTTAATCTGTGACTCTTATGACTTCAGAGTGTTTATCTATGACTCTTATGACTTAAGAGTGATTATGTGTGACTCATAACTTCAGAGTGTTTATCTCTGACAGTTATGACTTCAGAGTGTTTATCTATGACTCTTATGACTTCAGAGTGTTTATCTATTAGTCTTCTGATTTCAGTGTGTAAATCTGTGACTCTTATGACTTCAGAGTGTTTATCTATGACTCTTTTGACTTCAGTGTTAATCTGTAACTTTAAGACTTCAGTGTTTTATCTATGACTCTTATAACTTCCAGAGTGTTTATCTGTGACAATTATGACTTCAGAGTGTTTATGTATGACTCTCTATGACTTCAGTTTTTATCTGTGACTCTTATGACTTCAAAGTGTTTATCTGTGACCATTATGAGTTAAGAGTGTTTATCTTTGACTTCGTATAACTTCAATGTTTATCTGTGACAGTTATGCCTTCAGAGTGTTTATCTATGAATCTTATGACTTCAGATTGTTAATCTCAGCTCTCTTATGACTTCAGAGTGTTTAATTGTGACTCTTATGACTTCAGTTTTTTTTCTATGACTGTTATGACTTAGAGTGTTAATCTGTGACTATTATGACTTTTGTTAATCTGTGACTCTTATGACTTCAGAGTTTTATCTGTGACAGTTATGACTTCCAGAGTGTTTAACCTTGACAGACATAACCTCAGAGTGTTTATCTATGACTCTGATGAGTTCAGTGTTTATCTGTGACTCTTATGACTTCAGATTGTTTATCTATGACTGATTAATTCAGTCTTTATCTATGACTCTCATGATTTCAGAGTGTTAATTTGTGACTCTTCTGACTTCAGACTGTTTATCTGTGACTCTTATGACTTCAAAGTGTTTATCTATGACCCTTATGACTTCAGAGTGTTTATCTGTGACAGTTATGACTTCAGAGTGTTTATCTGTGACTGTTATGAATTCAGAGTGTTTATCTGTGACAGTTATGAAGTAAGAGTGTTTATCTATGACTCTTATGACTTCAGCGTGTTTTTCTGTGACTCATATGACTTCAGAGTGATTTTCTATGACTGATAGGACTTCAGATTGTTTATTTGTGAAAATAATGACTTCAAAGTGTTTATCTGTGACTCTTATGACTTCAGAGTGTTTATCTGTGACAATAATGACTTCAGAGTGTTTATCTGTGACTCTTATGACTTCAGAGTGTTTATCTATGACAGATATGACTTCAGATTTTTTTTTTATATGTGACTCTTATGACTTCAGAGTCTTTATGCATGACTCTTACAACTTCAGTGTTTATCTATCAAAAATATGACTTCAGAGTATTAATCTCTGACTCATATCACTTCACAGTGTTTATCTATGACTCTTTTGACTTCAGTGTTAATCTGTGACTCTTAAGACTTCAGTGTGTTTATCTATGACTCTAATAACTTCAGAGTGTTTATCTGTGACAATTATGACTTCAGAGTGTTTATGTATGACTCTTATGACTTCAGTTTTTATCTGTGACTCTTATGACTTCAAAGTGTTTATCTGTGACCATTATGAGTTAAGAGTGTTTATTTTTGACTCGTATAACTTCAGTGTTTATCTGTGACAGTTATGCCTTCAGAGTGTTTATCTATGAATCTTATGACTTCAGATTGTTAATCTCTGACTCTTATGACTTCAGAGTGTTTAATTGTGACTCTTATGACTTCAGTTTTTTTCTATGACTGTTACGACTTCAGAGTGTTAATCTGTGACTCTTATAACTTCAGAATGTTAATCTGTGACTCTTATGACTTCAGAGTGTTTATCTGTGACAGTTATGACTTCAGAGTGTTTAACCTTGACAGACATAACCTCAGAGTGTTTATCTATGACTCTGATGAGTTCAATGTTTATCTGTGACTCTTATGACTTCAGATTGTTTATCTATGACTGATTAATTCAGTCTTTATCTATGACTCTCCTTGATTTCAGAGTGTTAATTTGTGACTCTTCTGACTTCAGACTGTTTATCTGTGACTCTTATGACTTCAAAGTGTTTATCTATGACCCTTATGACTTCAGAGTGTTCATCTGTGACAGTTATGACTTCAGAGTGTTTATCTGTGACAGTTATGAAGTAAGAGTGTTTATCTATGACTTTTATGACTTCAGCGTGTTTTTCTGTGACTCATATGACTTCAGAGTGATTTTCTATGACTAATAGGACTTCAGAGTGTTTATTTGTGACAATAATGACTTCAAAGTGTTTATCTGTGACTCTTATGACTTCAGAGTGTTTATCTGTGACAATAATGACTTCAGAGTGTTTATCTGTGACTCTTATGACTTCAGAGTGTTTATCTATGACAGATATTACTTCAGATTTATTTTTATATGTGACTCTTATGACTTCAGAGTCTTTATGCATGACTCTTATAACTTCAGTGTTTATCTATCAAAAATATGACTTCAGAGTATTAATCTCTGACTCATATCACTTCACAGTGTTTATCTATGACTCTTTTGATTTCATTGTTAATCTGTGACTCTTAAGACTTCAGTGTGTTTATCTATGACTCTTATAACTTCAGACTGTTTATCTGTGACAATTATGACTTCAGAGTGTTTATGTATGACTCTTATGACTTCAGTTTTTATCTGTGACTCTTATGACTTCAAAGTGTTTTTTCTGTGACCATTATGACTTAAGAGTGTTTATCTTTGACTCGTATAACTTCAGTGTTTATCTGTGACAGTTATGCCTTCACAGTGTTTATCTATGAATCTTATGACTTCAGATTGTTAATCTCTGACTCTTATGACTTCAGAGTGTTTAATTGTGACTCTTATGACTTCAGTTTTTTTCTATGACTGTTATGACTTCAGAGTGTTAATCTGTGACTCTTATGACTTCAGAGTGTTTCTCTGTGACTGTTATGACTTCAGAGTGTTTATGTAGTATTCTTATGACTTCAGAGTGTTTATTTGTGACAGTTATGCCTTCAGAGTGTTTATCTATGAATCTTATCACTTCAGATTGTTAATCTCTGACTCATATGACTTCAGAGTGTTTATCTGTGACTCATGACTTCAGAGTGTTTATCTGTGATTCTTATGAAGTTTGATTGTTTATCTGTGACTCTTATGTCTTCAAAGTGTTTAACTATGGCCCTAATAACTTACGAGTGTTTATTTATGACTCTTATGACTTAAAAGTGTGTATCAGTGACTCTTATGTACTCAGAATGTTTATTTATGACTCCTATGAATTCAATGTTTATCTGTGACTCTTATGACTTCAGAGTGTTTATCTGTGTCTCGTATGACTTCAGAGTGTTAATCTGTGACAGTTATGACTTCAGAGTGTTTATGTATGACTCTTATGACCTCAGTGTTGATCTGTGACTCGTAGGACTTCAGAGTGTTTATTTATCACTCTTATGACTTCAGTGTTTACCTTTGACTGTTATGACTTAAGAGTGTTAATCTGTGACTCTTATGACTTCCGAGTGTTTAGTTGTCACTCTTATGACTTCAGAGATTTAATCTGTGACTTTTATGACTTCAGAGTGTTTAACTTTGACAATTATTACTTCAGAGATTTTATCTATGACTCTTATGTCTTCTGTGTTTATATGTGACTCTTATGACTTCAGAGTCTTTATGTATGACTTTGATAACTTCAGTGTTTATGTATTAATCTTACGACTTCTGAGTGTTTATCTGTGATTCATGACTTCAGAGTGTTTATTTGTGACTCTTATGACTTCAACGTGTTTATCTATGACCCTTATGACTTAAGCGTGTTTATCTGTGACTCTTATAACTTCTGAGTGTTTATCTGTGACAATTATGACTTCAGAGTGTTTATGTATGACTCTTATGACTTGAGTGTTTATCTGTGACTCTGATGAATTCAGTGTTTATCCAAGACTCTCTTGACGTCAAAGTTTTTATTTGTGACTCTTATGACTTCAGAGTTTTTATCTGTGACTCTTATGACTTCAGAGTGTTTATCTATGACTCTTTTGACTTCAGTTTTAATCTGTGACGCTTAAGACTTCAGTGTGTTTATCTATGACTCTTATAACTTCTGAGTGTTTATCAATGACTCTTATAACTTCAGTGTTTATCTGTGACAGTTATGACTCCAGAGTGTTTATCCATGACTCCTATGACTTCAGAGTGTTTATCTGTGACAGTTATGACTTCAGAGTGTTTATCTGTGACTCTTATGAATTAAGTGTTTATCTATGACTCTCATGACTTCAGAGTGTTTATCTGTGACTCTTATGACTTCAGTGTTTATCTGTGACTCTTATGACTTAA
>JAFJMP010000186.1:0-28818 GCA_029692085.1 Gymnothorax javanicus | reverse complement strand
AGATAGCAGAAAAGATAAAGCTTCTGATCCCAGCGCTTCACGGAGACGGCGTATACAATTAAACAGCCAAAGAACGGTAGAGGAACAAATAGAACTAAAGAGGAAAAAAAAGCAAGACGGCCAAGAGCTTTATTTATATTGGTGCGTTTTCATGGGGAAAAACTGAAGGAATCAAAGGGTTTAAAAAGCAATGCACAGCTAGCTTTGCTGCCACAGGACAGGTAAGCTTTGTTTTACTCTGTTGTAGTTATGCAGTTTTATCAGTCTGGGATAGTCCTGTTGGTGGTTTTTAGTCCTGCGAATGTCCGTTTATAAATGAACCGTCATCGTTTTTGGCCAAGTACAGCTTGCTTAGCAGTGTAACGATAGCACGTGTAGCTATAGGACACTAGCTAGTTTTGGCTAATACCTTCAAAAAGCCATTCATACCAAAGTTTCTGCATGGATGTAATGTGTCGTTGGCTAATGTTTTCAGTGAGGCTTTCACCACGACAATCACTGAGAGTGTCTGTTTATATTGTACTTACATCGTAACTGAGTCGCTACTCTCCTCTCTCGGAAACCGATGCACGTTCCTGTGCCTGGCTTGGGCATGGGGGGCGGGGACTGCTTACATAGGCTTCGGACGAGCTACGAAAACGACCAAATCAGTCACAGCAGCTTTAAGTTCTAAAAAAAAAAAATGTGTCCAAACTAGTAAAAGAGCAGGTGTCACTGTGTACTCCAGGTCCAGGCACCAAACCAGGTGGAGAGTTCTTTGCAGTATTTTATTATAAGAGTTTAGGACAAATAAAGGAAATTGATATGTTTCAATGCAGTGTACAGAAGTAACTGGAGGGAACAGGAATAAGAAATACAAGGCTTATGAAGAAAGTAACGCACCCCACATGGAAAGAATCTATATGAACATATATGCGCATATATGCAACCTATATGCCGCATATATGCACATATGCCACATATAGGCCAAATTCAGGTACATACATGTGCTTATAGAGGGCTCCTATATAGCTCATATACCCAGTGGCAGGTTCTGTTTGTCATACCTATTGTATAGCTCATATCTCACTTTTGCAACTGTCATACATGATGCCTAGCTCATATTTTTATTCTCAAGGTAATATCTGCATATTAATCCAAAGTCCCTTACAGAAATAACAAGAATTTTGTGCAATAACTTATTAATCGCATGCGAACACGTGAAATTGGCATCACATTTGATCCTAAATACATGTTGACATGTGACAACCGCATGTAATGTGTAAACCAGTCATTATTAACTATGGAAAGTGAGAGGAGACAAAAAGCTATGACATCAACACAAATATCTAATACTATTTGTTACATTTTTTTCCTGAAACATTAAGGGTTACCTATTTTGCCATTTTTCCAAGTTTATATTTTGGTCTTTGACTCCCTAGAGTACTCCTGATCACAATAAAGTAAAAAAGGGTTCTTATTTCGCTCATACTGCCATACTCAAAAACCCCATTTGTAGTCCATAGTGGTCTCTGCCTGAACGCCTCACTGGGGTGGCTCTTCATATAGCCCCCCCTCCCGTGTGCCCACTTTCTTCTGACTGGCCAGCTCTGTGGAGGGCGGAGTTAGGCGGGACGAGGGCAGCAGAACGCAGTTTTTCCGTGTCCCTCTCCCCAGAGTGAAACTTGAGACACGGCTGCCATCTGATAAGGAAAAAGCGGTGGCAAATTCCGCAATCTAACGCAGTACATGTGTATAGATCTAATGAAATGAACTTGTTCTAATAAACGCAGCGCTGAGCGTGGAGGACGCACTGCAAAAAGTCTGGCAGCTCAAGCACAATTTGCTATCGGGTTACAGTTTGCTACAGCGACAGTGGTGAGTTACAGCGGTTCTTTTACTCTAAGCTAGGATGCAGGGAAAGCTAGAATCCACCTTATTTAGACACATTTGTAGAACGGGTCGGCATGCCCAAGTGTAGACCGGAGACCGTGAGAAATCCGGTGGGTTTGAGTTTAGAGGGAAACTTGGACAGTGAGGAGCTGCTAAAAAGTGGACCAACAGCTTATGGACTGCTTGGTGTGTATTAGGACCTGCTGGTTAGGTGTGCATAGCTGTGGTGTGTTGTTAGCGCCTTGAAGAAACGAACAGCTTCTGCGCTGGTATTTGACGGAGGGCGAAAAGCTCCAGGCTAAACGGCCTTTTTCGGAAATTGCCCGTGGTAATGGTTTACATTGCTTCGAATGACCAGCTTTTCCTCGCGGAAAATGGGCGAGTTATGGATAGTGCCAAGAGCGAGATAGAGCTCGGTTATGTCATGAACATAATACAGGTTTTACAGACCGGTAGTTCGTTCGTTCGTGAACCGTTGCTTATGTGGAGCTAGCGAATCGATCAGTTTTACAGGAGAAATTTAATATTCAATCGATGGCAATGCAGAGAAATCGTTTGTTCCACACGGACACGTTATAGCCTGTGCGCTTCCTTATTGCTTTCACCGTAGCATCAGAGAGCTTGCCCAGACATTGGAGATGTATCAGGCTGACCTCGGTCATGGATAAGTAAAGCGATCGTTCCACAAGCACCCAAAAACGCACCCCAAAGCTCACAGCAAAACCTCGCCTGGTCTAACTGCAGTCCAACTCGGCAGACACATACAGCACCTCTCCGTTAGCTTCAACTGTAGTGGCTACAATCAGGCAACGTTATGATGAAACTCTCACATTGATGCTTACCAAAGTAACACAAACATACCGATCCAGAATTAGTGCATATAAGTTAACCAGGAGCATTTTTAATTAGCAGAGCACGCGAACTAACATGCAGTCAGGGCTTCCGCCAAGCAGCGCGATTGCGGGATTCCCGCAACAACTGCCCTAGCGCCCGCAAGAAAAAATAGTCAAAAGCGGCCATTCCCGCCCATGTTTTTGGTGAATTAAAAGTACCTATAAGTACTGCTTGACTCCTTACGTTCATTCGCGCCCACAAAAAATCTGAACAGATTGGACATTCAGAGAGTAATTAGCCAATCACTGGGTACGTTTTCTGCCTAGCCGCTGGCCGCTGACTGCAGATGATCTCTAGTCTTCCCTTTCGTTGCGCAGCAACCGCAATCAGGTCAGAGGCTATACACGTGATACTAATTTTTATCGTGTGCCAGTAAAGCGTTATGGCGGAAAAGAAGCCGAAAGCTGACCGATTCCAGGCTGCCTGGGAGAAACGATGGTCGTGGCTGACTTACGGCGGGCCTGACACGGGAATGTTTTGCGACGACTTGCAAGAAAATCTACCCTTCGATGAATCGCCGTTTATGGGACGGGGGGCGGGATCAAGGACTACAAAACAAGTGCACTCATCCGACCGCTAATGGCAAGAAACATACTGTAGCAGAGCTGAGACGAAAGCTAGCAAAATCTTCGACAGTTAACAATAAGCTTTCCAAGATTTAATTTAAAAGTTACTGGGAGGGTCAATACTCCCTGTGTTTTCATTGACGTGGTGTTGACTCAGTTCGCCGGAGCTTAGCTACAGTGAGTATGCTGCACTGAATCTTCATGGCCAACCTCGTCCCTAATTTCAGACATGGTAATCACTAGCCCGCCCAGCGCTGTACGTATTTTCACCTTGGGGACAAGGTTTGTGCCGTCTGCACCTGTCTTCTATTAATTAAAATGTTTATTCACCGGACTCGCTTCAAATCAAGTGATTTTTTTCATGCTGTCAATGCCAGTCTTTCATTTTTTTTGGGTGTACGATAACGGTTTCCAAAGTGTACTTCCGTTCTTATCGATTTAGAATTTGCACGAGAGGTTCCATCTTAAATGTGTAGCAACCGAGAATCGCTGCTTAGCTTAAAGCACTGGCTATTTTTATGTCTTTGCAGGTTTGTTTCGCCAGAGACTCAGCAAAAATGAAGAGGGTGTCAAGAAAAAAAAAGTTTCCAGTGCTTTGGCAGCAAAAGCATATAGGGTATGGTTGCCAGGCATCTGTTAAACGAGAATAGTCATTTTCATTTATTCCATGCCTTTGGCGAGGGCAAAAGTAGTCATTTTCATTTATTCCGAGCCTTCGGCCAGGTAAAAGTGAGAATTACTACATGGGTTTTATTAATTTGATTTGTTGGCAAAGCTGGATCTTCCCATTTTTTGCCACTAGCCGGTCGAGCTTGTGAGAGAAAAAAGTCACTAGCCCTCCGAAGATTTAACAAGCCCGACTGAAAAAGACTGGAATATCATTAATTGCACAGGTACAAACGTGATTAAAAACTTTATATATATCTTTATTTCGTACTCGTAGTACACTTAAATAAGAAAAAAAAAAATTGCAATAATAATAATAATTAAAGCTGCAAGCAGCGTTGAAAGGGCCCTCGCACCCCTCAAGCACATTGGGGTGGTGGCGAGATGTTGATGGGTGCAGGTGTCCATTCACAGCTATTGGACACTGCTAGACTGTGTACAATGCGTTTTCCTGAGGGGAGTGCAAACACCACTCCTGAAATCAATAGGTTTAGCACGTTAAAGTATGACACCTGTTCATGAAAAAAAAAGTTGAAATTTTAAATCAAAATAATGCACTTCCTGTTGGGTTCGGGTCATGGCACGAAACAATTTTTTACAAGTCTTCAATACGTTTCATGTCTCCACCAAATTTTGTTCATGTTGGTGAACTGAACTATGAGAACTGTTTTGTTGAAATTTTCTGGAGGGCCCTAGAATACCATTTTGACATGCCTGCGTGCAAAACCTGTACCATAGTTAGCGTAATACTGGGCTCCATGAGTGTGTTGATTTTTGTATATTTTCAAGCATGTTGAGACCCTCAAAGAGGCAATTCTTTTAAAAAAAAGTTGAGGGGATGCTACAGAGGCATTGTGCCATATTAAATGGCAATTGGGATATCAAGTCAAAGATCATAAACACTGACAATTTGTGCAACGTTTTGCAAGTTTTGGAATATCCGAAGGCCTTTAAACGTGTGTTAAGAAAATTTGAAAAAAGCGCAGGAAATGGCTCATAGCTCATTTCCTGTTTGGCCAAAAAATTTCTAATAAATTAGCATATCCTTGCATGAGAAATTCAAGGATCACACCAAATTTCATGAACATTCAAGCACATTTATCTGAACATGGCTGTGGCTAGAGGGCGCTGTGGAGCCACCTGGCCACACCCGATCTAATATCAGCATATATTTTTATTTGGAAGGAGACCGTTATCAAGCCTGTAAAGTTTCGGGCAAATCCCACAAAGCACGTGTGAGTAAAATCAACTTCCTGTTTAATGGCGAAAACATCAAAATTCGCCCATGACACCATGGATACATCGTTTGATATATCCGAAAAACCTTCGCAATTTAAGATCAGACAGGTCTTACGATGTCACTTGCCAAATTTTAAGTTGATCGGATAAAATCTCTAGGAGGAGTTCGTTAAAGTACCACACCTGTGACTGACAAAAAATTTTTAAAAGTTGAAATTTCAATTAAAAATGGTGGACTTCCTGTTGAGTCTAGGTCATGGCACCAAGAGACTTTTTTTTTAGGTCTCAGCATAAATCACGTGTCCACCGAATTTCATACATGTAGATTTACCGAGCTGCGAGGGCTGCTTCATTGAAATATTCCAGGGGGCGCTATAATGCCATTTTGCCACGCCTTTCTGTAAGTTTTTTTTATCACAATAATATGCATGATTAGCTTTATACGTGTACAAAATTTTGTGAGTTTTCAAGCATGTTGAGACCCTCAAAACAACAATTCTTTTAAAAATCTGATTGGGGGCTGTAGAGCCATTATGACACATTTAGTGCCAATTGATATATCAAATTGATAACGATAAGACAATTATACTTTTTGCAACGCTTTTGCAAGTTTTCAAGTATTCTAAGGCCTTTAAACGTGTGTTCGTAAAATTTGAAAAAAAAGCAGGAAATGGCTCATAGCTCACTTCCTGTTTGGCCAAAAAATTTCAAAAAATTATCATAACCCTGCATCACAAATGCAACAATCACACCAAATTTCATGAACATTCAAGCACTTTTATCTTAACATGGCCATGTCTAGAGGGCGCTGTGGAGCCACCTGACCACTCCCAATCTAATATCAGCATATATTTATACTTGAAAGGAGACTGTTATCAAGCCTGTAAAGTTTTCGGGCAAATCTCACAAAGTATGTGTGAGTAAAACCAACTTCCTGTTTCATGGCGGAACATCCGAAATTGGCCGCGACACCACGGATACATCGTTCGATGAATCCGAAAAAGCTTCGCAATTTAACATCGGCAAGGTCTTTAGATGCCATAAGCCAAATTTTAATTTGATCGGATAAAATCTCTAGGAGGAGTTCGTTAAAGTACGATGCCTGTGAATGGTGAAAAATCAAAAAAAGTTGTGATTTCAATTAAAAATGGCGGGCTTCCTATTCAGTCTAGGTCATGTCAACAAGAGACTTTTTTTTAGGTCTCGGCATAATCCACATGGGCACCGAATTTCGTACATGTATCGTTAAACAGGCTCTTGAGGGCTGCTTCATTGAAATTTTCTAGGGGCGCTTATAATGCCATTTTGCCACGCCCATCTGGAAACCCTATATCATAGTATAACCTCTCACGGGCTCAATAAGTTTGCGAAATTTTGTGAGTTTTTTTCGAGCATGCTGAGGCCCTCAAAAATGCAATTATGTATTAGGGGCGCTTATTGAGCCACCATGTCAAACCTAGTGACAATTGGGATTTCAAATCGAAAAAGCTTGATATTTTCAACCTCTCAGCAAAGTTTGGCGAAGTTTTCGGTATGCTAAGACCCTCAAAAATGTCTTCAAAATTCTGAATAAACGCAGGAAATGGCTCATAGCTCACTTCCTGTGAGGCAAAAAATTTCAAAAAATTGACAAAAAACTTCATAATGACTTCTATGGCCATATCGAATTTCGAGAATCCGAGCAATTATGTTCCAAAATGGCAGCGTGTTTGGTGGCGCTTATAGAGCCACGGGGCATGTCCAAGCACAAAAATAACAATACTTTGTAATTTTTCACCACGACTGACGCCTGCAAATTTTTGTGAGTTTTTTGCATGGCAAAAAGCCCTCAAAAACGCGTTCTCGAGCAGAATAAAATAAGAAGAAGAAGAAGAAGAAGAATAAGAATAAAAAATCCCATCAAAACAATAGGTTCCTGGCACCGGTCGGTGCTCGGGCCCTAATAAATAAAAAAAAATCATTTAATCAACACAAATGCTGTTCAATAAATCAGTGCACATTGGCCTGGTAAATCCATAAATTACTAATCTATTAGTACGTTCATCTAGCAAATCACTTACAATGCTTGCTAAGGACTGCTGATACAACGTCAACTTATGATTATTCAAGATACGCTTGACATTTTTTCTTAGGCTCCCAGAATGTTTAATACCATAGTTGTAGCGCAGGTGCGCAACATTGCGTCCCAAAGGAGACGAAGCATCAAAACACAATGAATTGGCAATGTAAACAACCAGAGGGTTAGAATGATTTAACATCTTGGTTACAAATCGTAAACTTTTCAAATTCAACTGGACTGACAGATGATGCTGGTTTGTTATAGGCCCTAATAACCAAGTGTGTGCTCGATAAGGTAGATTTAATATTTTTCTAAGAGCTTTGTTCCACTGTACACAAATTGAACTGAATCCGCTAGAAGTGAGATCCCATAATTCTGATCCATAAAATGAACAGCAATAAGAGCGAAATAAAAAACATATGTTTTTTACGTCAAAATTACCAAAAGTGCCGACCAGTTTATTTACAGAAGCATTAAAAACAGCACGTTTAAAAACAGTCTTTTTCATCACTTAAATTTGAAGTAACAATATTGCCTAAATGTTTCACCTGATCAACCCATTTTAATAAGGATCCATTTAGATACACTTTTTCACATTCTGTGACGTTATTTCCAAATTTTATACACATGGTCTTCCTATAATTAAAAGTTACACGATATCTCACAGCAAATTCATTGCATAACAATAAAAAGTCGTTAAGACCTCGTAAACTTTCGGACTTAAGAGCGTCAAATCGCCTGCATATCCAAGTGCTCCGACAAAATATGGCCCCTATATGACATCCTAATCTAGACCTTTTTAGCTTTAAAAATAACTCATCAAAGTATACAATAAACAATATAGGTGACAGTCGCCACCTTGTTTGACACCATTAGTAACTCTAAAAGATCTTGATATGGCCGTTCCAAGTAGCACAAACGTCTTTGCCTCGATATAGCCATCTAGAAGTAAACGTATTATAAGTGGTGGTATACGCGCCTAATCAACAGTGAAAACAACTTTCCGTGGTGCACCTTGTCGAAAGCTTTACTGGCATCGAGAAGACAGCTAAATACGTCAGAGTTTCTATTTAAATAATAATGAACAGTTTCAATGTATATAGCCATTACACATAGTAGTTGAGTGATCACGTTTGAAGCCAAACTGTAAATTAGATGTGTTCAAATAATTGCTGTACATGTGAATAATAACACTGTCAAATAGTTTACATAAGGAACAACATAAAACAATTCCTCTATAATTTTAGGAAGAACACAAATCGCCCTTGCGATCGTTTTTTGGTATGGAAATAACTGTAGAATGTAATAACGCTTTTGCGAGTATAGCCATGTATAATCATAGTATTAAACAATTTACAAACTAAGTCGAACAATTTCCTGGTACCATTCAACAGATGATCCGAGTCAAAACCTAAACCACCATCACGTTTGCCAGCTTTAAGTTTCAAAATACACTGAGCAATAAGCTCGCTCGAAATTTGCCATTCATACAATTTATCATGTCTAATATCCAGTAAATTACCACATACAATTGATCGAATTTCATCCAATTCTGTTGAACAAGTCGGAACGCTGGAGTAAAGATTCTCATATTTAGATGCGAACAATTCTGCTATTTCCTCAGATCCACATGCATCGTCAATTACGTTTGTGACGATGTGAGTCAATGGGTTAATATTTCTAATTTCCTTCCACATGTCAGTACTGCCAGTAACGTGCTCAGAAAGTTTTTTGCCTGCGTATAGATGTTTAGTTTAAACTGGCACGCTAACAAGCGTAATGATAACGGACCGAGTCTTCTTCATGATCTCATATACAGCACCCGCATTGGGCTGACCACATTCTTGCCAAATCCAGTGCCAGAAAAGTGAACGTTCCCTTTCAGGCTTTACGATGTCTTTCCAGCCAGGAATAATTCGTTTCTTTTTGGTTTGAATGGGGATGTTTTTCACACCAGCATCTATACAGCATTGAAGTATATCATTACAAAAACTATCAATACTTGTACGATGATGAGTATCGTTACACAAAACATCATGGCAGGCTAGAGTATCATTAGGAACACTTATTCCACTCAATAATGTGTCTAAGTCATTCTTATACGATACAATTGCTTCACTAGAAGCTTTGTGCCACTTGCATTTCAGTTTTGAAAATTTGGGGCTGTCCTCAAAGTCAACCGTGTTCAAGGGGCATTTAATGCTTAAACTTACAACATTATGATTGGATGGATTAGTAGAATCAAAGTATACACCACTATATGATATCGTGTTAAATATGTTTTGGCTAACAATAAAATGATCGATGCAGGAATTGTGACCCGTTATGTGGTTAGTGTAAGTATAATTAACTTCAGCATTGACACTATCCCAAGCAACCTTGAGTTCATTGACCTCCATAAAATTCAAAAAGACAGTTACTTTGAGCATTGTTTCTACAGAAACTGGTGTTAAAGTCACCACATATTATACACGCATTAAAAGTGTAGGTGTGAAGGACTCTTTCAATCGCGTCAAGTACATCAATATACTCTAAATCGTTTTACTCTAGAATTTAAGTAGTTGTCACAAGGCATATAAACGCTCAAAACAAGTATAGAAAACGAAGGGGCTAGTATGTATGATAATTCCACACACTCTATTACTACAGACATCTACAAATGAAACACATTTTGATATATTCTTGTGATATAGTATCGCTATACCTCCATGTGGACGCCCAATTAAAATATCTTTTGGGCGTCAACACCTGATTTACATGATACAAATAATTGCAATGTATATCGCCAAGCGTACTAAGTTTGCTGTCAATTAACCATGTCTCTTGTAAACAGATAACTTCACACTTTCTAGAAGATAGATAATCTTTAATAAACTCATTAGATCATCCAACTCCTTCGCAATTAAAAGCGCCAGAAAAGTCAATATCACAGATAGTTGATGTATGATAGGTCATGTCTTTCTTACTCCAAAAATCATATTGTTAACACACTACCGCTTCCTGTATATCGCCTACAGCCGATACCGTCTGGCCAAAAGTTCGGATCTAGTAGAACGCTAGGCTCAGCTTCATCCGCAACCAGTCTGTATGAGTCCAAAAGGTTCATACTGTCTGTAGTAACTAATTAGCCTTGACGTTCTTATTTTCCGACAGAAAAGGTTTTATCCTACCTTGACATGTTTTATTGAATACTCCCGTCTTCTTCAGAAGAGTCACTGATGTTCTGAGTGGCGTGTCTTATCAGCTGATGTTAGCGGGGCGTGGCCGCCCTGTCAGATTTGACAGGGCGGACCCGCCCCTCTAGCCGGCCGCTCCTCAAGATGGCACTCCAGGTGTGGGAAAGCATGTATGCCCCTGGTCCCGGTTCATAGTCCTGTGGGCGCCGCTTCCTGATTTCAATTGCCTCCATGATCCAGCGTTCATGTCGGTTGTTCTGAGTGCGGATAATTTTGGCCTTTTCCCAGTCCATAATGTGATTTTTCCCTCTTGCAATGGTCTGTGATTGCTGATTTAAGGTTTACCTGTAGTGCTTGTTCTTTAACTGAGCGTGTCTGTCTTCCTGTTGTCTCTTTCTCGCATTGTTTTTGGTGTTCTTTTTTACGTGTGTGAAAAGGTCTACCTGTTTCCCCAATGTATGTTTTATGGCAAGACCGGCAAGGGATTTCATATATGACGTCGCATTTGTTACAGTTGTCAATTTGGTCTTTCGGGTGTACCAGTAGTTGTCGTAATTTTATGTATGGTTTTACCGGGGTGTTGATGTGGAATTTTCTCATGGCCCGTTGAATCCGCTCTGTGACGCCTCTTATGTATGGTAACGTGATGACTCCTTTGGTTTCGGTTTCATTTTTTCGTTTCTTTCTGAATGTGCCGGTATTTTGCTTCTGCTGAACACCAAAAAGAATGCGAGAAAGAGACAACAGGAAGACAGACACGCTCAGTTAAAGAACAAGCACTCCAGGTAAACCTTAAATCAGCAATCACAGACCATTGCAAGAGGGAAAATCACATCATGGACTGGGACAAGGCCAAAATTATCCGCACTCAGAACAACCGACATGAACGCTGGATCATGGAGGCAATTGAAATCAGGAAGCGCCCCACAGGACTATGAACCGGGACGAGGGGCATACATGCTTTCCCACACCTGGAGTGCCATCTTGGAGGAGCGGCGGATAGCAGGAGGTGTGGCCGCCCTGTCAAATCTGACAGGGCGGCCACGCCGCTAACATCAGCTGATAAGACACGCCACTCGTAACATCAGTGACTCTTCTGAAGAAGACGGAGTATTCCGTCGAAACATGTCAAGGTAGGATAAAACCTTTTCTGTCGGAAAATAAGAACGTCAAGGCAGTCTGTATGACTTAATCCAAGCATTGTCTCTGGATCGCACTCCAGTTCGTGTACTCTGACCTTGCTCTCCTCGCTGTCATCCAAGAAACCTTTCAGGTCATCCACTGTAATGTCAGAGTGAACACGAACACAAAGTATTCAAACCGCCTCGGGCCAGAGCGTATGGAAGTATCCTTCGCGTGTGCCATAGACCGCCTTGTCGCAGTCTCGCCTGAGGTTGGGTAGCCCTCTGGTGGTCCTTTTGCTGGCGCTGAAGCTTCTTGCGCTGCTCGACGGGAAGACGGAAACCCTCTCTAGCCTCATCCATTGCAACAGGTAGATCCATACCACCATCAGCTTGTGACGGGGATATCGGCGGAAGGTTTTCCCTCAACTGACATGCAGGAGTTAGCCCACAGTCAGATGCGGCAGCTGTATCACTCGATTGCGGAACTACTGCAGTAGAGCGAGCAGTAGGTACGCTAATGTTTGCCGCTGTAGCAGCACTATATGTCTGAGGTAATTGCGAAGAGAGCTTAGACATTTGTCTTTCAAGACGGCTCACTATCTCAAGGAGAGATAAACTGTCGATCTCGCCAGGCTTTATGTCAGGAAGATTATTCAGGTCCATTGCAACGAATGCAACCGCCATTTCCTTATGACCAAATTTGGAGTCCAGAAACTTCGCTTGTTTCAAAATGTCATCAGACTCCTTCTCCTGCACAGATTTAAGACCCCGCGCAACTCTCTTCTCTAGTGGCGGGAGATGATTGGAATAACTTTCCCACAGCAAGATTTTTTTTATCAGCGATAAACTTCCTGGCAGTAAAACTGAAGCAACACAGTCTTTATACTGTCCATAGGGTAGCTCTTCATGTGGTGAAAAACATATGCAAGCAGTTCATTAACCACGAGTTTGTCATGTACCTTCATAGGTCGTGTCCCATGCTCGTCGCTTCTCAACTGCCTCTCATGTTCTTTCCGCCCATCAGTGTTTTCCGTGAAATAACACTGATCGCAGAGGAGACGATCACAGCTTCTCAGACGAACACAGCTCTTCGCGCGTTTACAAAGCTCACACTTGTCAGAAGCCATCATTCAGTCACTGAATAGTTTGAAAACTAATAATTTAGCTCCCGCATGTTTTTCGACTTTGGCGATCAAATTCAAAATTAGTATTGTTTGTTTTATTGATCAGGCAAACACGCACTCACGCGCCCTGTACACGCAAACACCGGAAGCGGAAGTATACAAATCAAAAAGAAATTTAAATCAATAAAAAACGCTAACAGTTTAAATGAAGCAAATTATTTCATGTCTTGAGTTCGTACACTGCCCGGCCAAAAAAGTCACCTCTTGAATTTAGCTAAACAAAAAGGTAAGAGGCTTCCATTGGATAATTACTGCAGTGATTAATATGTTTCAGCTAGTAACACGTTTTTTAACCCTAACTGATGCAGTTAGTAGCTTCTCATTTTTAAGCAACAATGTCAGATCATATCCTGTGGCCATGGAAATGGTGTTGTTGTACTGTTTCAGAAGGGTCAAATTTTTGGCCTGCATGAGGTAAAGAAAACAACAGATTTCTGAAACTACTGAAATTGAGTTAACTGCGATTAAGAGCTGTAAATATCGAAGCTTACTACCCTGCCAAGACAACGACCAGAAGCGTATACATGAGCAAAAAAAAGAGAAACGTTACATTACTGCAAAGAGTGAGATAATGACGTTGATCTTTAGGCATGGGCACTCTGACAAAGCGGTCGTGAACCCATGGATAGGCTTTCAGGGAGCCCCATTTTCTGGTGCGCACCACAACAAAACCATGTCCCCTGCACATGCATAAATACAAGTGTGTGGCAGCATGATCAGGAACAGGGTTACTGCGAAAAACATTGTACGAATACCACTGCTAGGAGTTAATACCGCCAGTAATATTTGGGTTACTGCGACAAACATTGTACGAATACCACTGTTGGCAGTTAATATCGCCGGCAATATTTCATTGAGGCGCAAGCGAATGTCAAATTTATGGGAAGAAAACGAAATTGGCAATTACCTTGGAAAGAATTCCTGTACAGCGATAATTGGGTCAGTTAAAACGTCCGAAAATGTGCATTTCTGTGCAATTACCTCACGAGTGCAATATCTGACATAAAGGTGACATAAAGACAGGACATAAGTGACTTGAAAAAGCACGCGATGAGACGGACGAAAGATGCAATATTTAACGATATTTAAATATATTTAAAACAATGCCACAATGTCCCCTAAATTGTCCAACAAAACAGCGTCTGTATAAAACCCATAAAATGACCAATTAACTGCACACTAACTGCTTTATTTCTGCCATAGATCTCAAATATACAACAATCGACTCTGTACTAAAAGAAAAGTCACTGGTAGGCCTACTCACCTATTTCAATGGCATTCGTCAAACTTTGCGCTGAGCAAAATCCTCGTCTTGTCTTGAAATACAATAGCCGTGGACGTTATCATTAATTAGGTCAAACTTTAGCTTATCTTGATCTGTTACCTGTTGGCTGCATTGCTGCTTGAGGAAGGGTCGTCCGTGGTGCGGCAACTGCTTGAAGCCAAATGAATTTAGTGCTGGTAGCTTTGCTACCCTCTCCTCCAGTTCTTTCTTTTCTTTTTTCACTACTGCTTTTATGTTTGAATGGAATGACTGCTCCTAAGTTTGGAAATTTGATGATATTCAGATTTTGCGCTTGAACTCAGACGTTACAGAAATTAACGTGGTCACATGATCAAATCAAATACAGACTCGACATTGGGCAACACATTACCCTGCAATCATCTTGACAATTTGCATATCAGTATGAAAGAAAAATATCAAATAAAATAAGAAAATAGTTGATTTCAGTAATAGTCTTTAAAACATGGGTATATTAAGCATGAAAACTTATGAATAATTTTTCAAAAAAAAAAAAAACCCATGATAGTGACTAGATTACCGACATGGGAGTTTATATAGAGACCATCATATCATTATGTAATGCTGTCTGGGAAATTTATGTAGTAAAGACAAGCTCTACGACTGTCGCAGTAATATTTTCTGTTTGGCGGTAATGAGACTATAGCTCAGCGAGGCTGTAACAGGGGCCCACGCTATGACCCATAGATGTGCGACGTTAGGTTTTTTGCTGGATTTGACCTTTGACCTTAGCTCTGTGACCTTGACCCTGGAAATCTTGTCCGGGTGACATTTTACGGGCCAGTACTCAGCAACTAATGATCGCAGCTTCACCAAATTTGGTATTGTAACTCACTATGACCCACAGATGCGCAAAGTCACATTTTTTGCTGGATTTGACCTTTCACCTTAGCGCTGTGACCTTGACCCTGGAAATCTTGCCCGGGTCAGTACTCGGCAACTAATCATCGCAGCTTCACCAAATTTGGTATGCTAACTCAGTATGACCCATACATGTGCATCGTCAGGTTTTTTGCTGGATTTGACCATTGACCTTAGCGCTGTGACCTTGACCCTGGAAATATTGCCCGGGTCAGTACTCGGCAACTAATCATCGCAGCTTCACCAAATTTGGTATGGTAACTCACTATGACCCATAAATGTGCATCGTCAGGTTTTTTGCTGGATTTGACCTTTGACCTTAGCTCTGTGACCTTGACCCTGGAAATTTTTCCTGGTCAGTACTCGGCAACTAATCATCGCAGCTTCACCAAATTTGGTATGGTAACTCACTATGACCCATAGATGTGCATCGTCAGGTTTTTTGCTGGATTTGACCATTGACCTTAGCGCTGTGACCTTGACCCTGGAAATATTGCCCGGGTCAGTACTCGGCAACTAATCATCGCAGCTTCACCAAATTTGGTATGGTAACTCACTGTGACCCATAGATGTGCATCGTCAGGTTTTTTGCTGGATTTGACCTTTGACTTTAGCTCTGTGACCTTGACCCTGGAAATCTTGTCCGGGTCAGTACTCGGCAACTAATCATCGCAGATTCACCAAATTTGGTATGGTAACTCACTATGACCCATAGATGTGCATTGTCAGGGTTTTTGCTGGATTTGACCTTTGACCTTAGCTCTGTGACCTTGACCCTGGAAATCTTGTCCGGGTCAGTACTCGGCAACTAATTCTCGCAGCTTTACCAAATTTGGTATGGTAACTCACTATGATCCATAGATGTGCAATGCCAGGTTTTTTGCTGGATTTGACCTTTGACCTTAGCCCTGTGCCCTTGACTGTGGAAATCTTGTCCGGGTCAGTACTCGGCAACTAATTCTCGCAGCTTCACCAAATTTGGTATGGTAACTCACTATCACACACGTATGTGCAATGTCATGTTTTTTGCTGGATTTCACCTTTGACCTTTGCGCTGTGACCTTGAGGCAGGAAATCTTATCGGGGTCAGTACTCAGCAACTACTGATCGCAGCTTCACCAAATTTGGTAGGTAACTCACTGTGACACATAGATGTGCAACGTCACCTTTTTTGCTGGATTTGACCTTTGACCTTAACGCTGTGACGTTGAGGCAGGAAATCGTGTCCGGGCCGAGGGGTATTCAGCAATGCGTTATGTTTCAACTTTTGCTGTTCATTACGAACAGAGAAAAAATAAATAAATCATCAGCGCCGAAAAGTGTATAATTACCGTGGAGAAAATCATTTAACTCAACCCCCAGGGCTCCCTTGAAAAAGAGATTTCAATCTCAACGGGACTTCCCTGGTTAAATAAGGGTAAAATTAAAAAAAAAAAAAAAAAAAAATTTATGTAGGCAGCGTTTTCTTAAAGGAAACTTGCATTACAATGTATATTCATCAACACCAATAAACGTTCATTATTATCATGCATTCTTTCACACCACGGAGCATTTGTTTATTTCAGTGGAATTTCAATAATAATATATAGGCCTACATGTAATGCACAAAATAAAACGTAGCGTTTAATGACTTCTCCCTACTCCCTTTTATGCAACTTAAACAATGAAAAAAAGCGGGTAGAGTCGGTACCATGTAGAAATGGGGCAAAAGTTACTGTTACATTTTGTCCATTTAATGGACTTCAGTAGGCTATGTTCTACATGATATTCTGATCATCGATGTGCGAGCACACTCATCAGAATATCGGTAAAACATAGGCCTATAGACGACTATGTATACTGACGTCCCGTTGCAAACGTCTGATGGCCAAATTGACATTTACAAAGGCACACAATCGAAATATTCAACAATTGTTGGAGGGTTGTGTAATTACATCTTTTAAGTGGTTGAAAGTGGTCGTGTTCTTCTTGAAAAATCATTTAGGCTACAACCTTATGGCTTTCCATTTTGTTTCTGTTTTGGAATGGCGTTTAAAATTTTTAATTTGGTCGTTGGAGACACTGACATACGCTACGGTCTTCTGACTCTAGATGAAGGAAGAAAAAAAAAAAACAATTATGGATGCTTCATAATCCCTTTTGACCAACAATAAGCGGCACGTATACAACTCTAAAAACAAAATCAGATATATTTTAGCGTCCGGATTGTAACGATTTAGGTGATATATTTATGAAAGCTACGTTTTAATCTTAATGAATGAATGAATGAGCACTAGGTGCGCAATCGGGGGTGCGCAGTGAGTGGTTTAAACCAGCACCCGTAAGTCCTCAGACTCATGTTGTGAAGTGAAATGACAACGAAGCATTTTATCTTACGGATTGTCTTGTTTTGCTAGATATTATGACATGGTACGCGTTCTCTAATGAACATGAACAACTTCCGTGTAATAGTTATTAGACAGAGGCTATTCTTACGTGACTGTAATCCATTGCAGGCAGGCTATTCTTACGTGACTTTCGGTCAGGCATGCGCAGATCGAAATTGTATGACTTCTTTGCGCAATTTTTGTCAATCAGGTCAATTTGGCGGCCGAGCTTGTACAAGGAGCCGAAGGGTTAAGCCCGTAACCATGGCACCGGTAAATTGAAATCTCCCGGGCTTCTATACTGAGCAACAAAAAGAAACGCAAATTAGCTAGTTAGTTAATGTACTCTTATGATTACTCAGCAAAGTGACCGCAAAACAAAAGAAATGTTTGATGAAACGAGTGTAAATGTTACGCTAGGAATAAATTTGATTTTCTATAATAATTAGGCCCTACGCGCAAACTTATTCTCCGGTCTGTCTTTAATTAACTTGCGTTTCTTTTGTTGCTCAGTATACTTGCTTCACCAAGGTTGGGCAATCTCGTGGTAGCATCTGGAAGGAGGCCGTTAATCAGCTAGGAGAACTCCGGTAAAGATAGTTATACATATCCACATTACGTGAGCATCAGTCACGCAAACCATCAATGTATCTAGCTATTCTTACGGGAGAAAAAGGTAAGAAAATTATCAAAGTCCGGCAGTTTCAATATGCGCATGTCTGACCGAAAGTCACGTAAGATTAGCCACTGTCTATTAAGTAATCAGTCATCGAAGTGTTTTACAATTCCACATTAATTCGGTCTCTGGCTCCAATGTCTCATTTTGAAAATTGTAGCTATGTTGCTCTGACAGTGGCCGATTAGCTTCCTCAAGTGCAACATCACAACATATTCTTGCTTGTGATATAGTGTTGCTGGTTTTAATGGAAAACGCGCCCTCGTCTAGCCGTAAGATTGCTGGGTAGAGAGTTTAAATGCTGGCATTTATAGTCCCACACCCACTCCAAGTCCGCAGACACTGTCCGGTCACCCCCTCTGTCCATGTGGCCGCCACTACAAAATTGAAAAAAAAATTGTGGAAAGTTGTGTTAATTAACCCTCTCTTCCCCTCATGTGTAACCACAAGCCTGTCGTTTCGGTTCTGAGGTGATTAAAACGAAACACAATGTGTGAAAGATGCTACTATACGACTCACCAGGAGCGTGTCTAGACATTTGAAATACCAGGGGCTGAGTCCTAAATTCAGGATATGATTTGGTACAGATTGGAATTAATTAATTTGTCAATGGTACAATGAAGTTTCACACTTGGACTAAATCAAATCCTGTGTTTTGGCCTAAAATTTCACATATCGAAGACGTGACTCATGCAAAAACTGTATGTGATATTGGAAACAGTACTGTACATAAACATTAAATGAAAAATGCCATAATGATTCTATGGCCGTGTTCGATACCGCGTACTGAAGTACTACTCGCACTGCTCGCACTACCGATGACGTCAGATTTAGGTGGTATGGTGTTTTTATGCGTGGGGAGTGATTTTGTGTCCGCGAAAAGTTTCTGGATGTATGCTAGATCGGGCAGATATTTTGTGGATGCATCGCAAGCTCACTATTCAATTACCTGTGCTCGAAACCTCGCACTAACGTACCACTAACACTGCCGATTACGTCAGAGTTGGGGAGTAGGGTTCACTGATGCGTGAGGAGTGAGTTTGTGTCCAGAAGAAGTTCCCGGATGTATACTAGATCGGGCAGATAATTTGTGGGTGCATCGTAAGCACACTATTCATAAATAAATTGCCCAAGATACAACGCGACGTAAACTGCCAGAAAAAAACTCGCTGAGAAATAATAAGAAGCCACTTTAACTGCAAAACTGTGGAATCCGTGGGAGGCGACCCGGCACCAGCCAGGAGCAGCGTCAATACAAATGTGAGTAAAATGTTTAATCTTGTAATACGGGTTATATATGGTAAAATAATATTCAGCTGAAGGTGTATTGAATGTATTATTTCAGAGTTGTAAAGAACGTTTCCGCCCGGTTATATAGGCCTACTGTGAGCATCAGCATACATAAAACGGGCTGTTAGCCAATGTAGGCAAGCTTACATGGGCTTATGACACCGCAGTTGTTACTGGCATATAAGTGAGGACTTCTGATGATTGATCCGTGTAAAATATTGGATCTAATGACGCACATCTTGCTCGCTTGTTCTTTTCTTATAGGGACAGATGAAGATACAGGGCGCCTCATCTCCTGGAGAGCCAGCAATGAGGCACTCTTCACAGGGGGGCTCAATGCGGCGGTCAGAGGATTTCAGTATGTAAATAATTTTCTCGGAGTATTGCAACGTTAGTAAATGCTTTATATTCAGTTTTGTCAATGTCACTGATGTTATGTTTGTGTAGAATGTTCATAAAGGATCATGGCTTGGAGGCAGTGGCGTAACGTGGTCCGTGTGGGCCCGAGTGCAGACCTGACGGCGCCCCCCCCCCCCCCGATTGTAAACAACAGCAAGATTAAACCATAGACTGTCCTTGGATCAAACGATCGGACCATGACGTCGTCACGTGTTTCCCAAACTTATATCTCTCGCAGCACACTGTTTACTATGAAAAAAATCTCACGGCACACCGCTATGATATTATTACGTTCGCTCGCGCTACCTACCCAAGAGCGCGCACCGAGTGACAGACAACCACTGAGCTTTCCAACCAGGTTTCGGGCTTTTATGCAATCATAAAATAAATGGCTCTACGCAGTCTTTCCAGTTCAGACCCCACTTCTCCAGATACTCTGATGTCACTCGAAACACTTCCTCACCTGTAGTTTTCTCCGGCAAAATTTGATAAAAAAAGTCATTTTCTTTAATAGTCTCCCCATCGACATATCTGACATTGGCCAGTAATTGTGCATGTCCACTGACATCGGTTGTTTCATCCACCTGCGGCGCAAATTTCCCACTCCCTTTTATTTTCTCCATTACAACGTCCTCTATATCTGTCGACATTTCTCCTATTCGTCTGCCAATTGTATTGTTTGAGAGAGGAACCTTTGATATTTCATTGGCAGCATTTTGACCCAACATGGTCCCGACGATAGCTTTGCATGCTGGCAGGATAAGAGATGCGGCAATTGTGTGAGACGTCTTTGATTTTACTACTAGTTCTGCGACCAGATAGCTAGCTTCTAATGCTTTTTCTGACACTTGCGATTTTCATCATGAAACTAGCTTGATTGTTAGTCTGGCTTCTCAACCATATTAAATATTCACAGTCTTTTTTTTTTTTTTTTTTTCGAAGAGAAGGGCGTTTGGTTGAAAGGTGTCTTTAATTTATTTGGCACCATAGCTTCGTTCGCCAGCTTTTCGCCGGCAAGACAGTGGTATTGGGGTAGCGGGATCTCCGGTGAATATAAACCCGTAAGTCAGATATTCCTCACTGTAAAGTCTGCTCACCGCTTTGATTTTCTTTTTCTGGCCAGCGAAGCAAGAGAGGTGGTTCAGGGTCTTAGTCGGACAGCCTTTTCGAGGTTTTGGTCAGAATTTATCCATTTTCATTGTTTCGTTTCAACTAGCCTACACTGCTGTTTTAGCTGAGTTTTACCGGTGAATGTTTAATTTTTTCGCGTTAGGCGATGTGTGATTGGCCAATCACGAAGGAATTGTACAGTAGAATACATGATCTTGGGGAATATCGAGATGGAATTTTAAATAGGCATTTTAATAAACTGAATTGAATGAATTGATAATGACATGAATTGTTATTTTTATATCCTGTAAGTTCAGCCGTTTTATATTATTAGGCTATCAGGAAAAAAACAGCAAGTGGGTTTTCTCGCGGCATTCCAAGGAAGCTCTCACGGCACACAGTTTGGGAAACACTGGTGGAATGTGGGACATTACCCAGAAACACTTGCTGTCTCAATGACGATATCAACAGCAGAATAAAATTCTCATTGTTTTATTAAGCATTTTCCAAAAAGAAATCTAAATTGTTTCATGTTATAACGAATTATGTTCAATGAAAATGATGAATAATGTACCATGATGACATCGACTTGCCAGCACCATGACTGAGAAATGAATGCAATTGCAGTGGTATAAATATACACTAGCACGTTAGTGGTGTATTATCATTCGTATATCTTTGTTGGCTTTCGCTGATGTCGGCTGGGGCCCGATCGAATTGCGGTGATCTCCATTAAAAAGGTACTCTCTCCCCTAGTGTCGTTGCACTTGCTGCTCCCCCCATTGTTAAGGCATTACCGGCAGGGAAAGTTGGGGCCAGGGTGGATAAAACAAACATAGGAGAGCTTAAACCAGAAATATGAAGAAAGTTGGAAAATCATATTCACTGCAGTCAACACAAAAGAAACAAGACGATGATGGGGATTGTGAGCTTAATCAAAATGGTAACAAAAATATGCTTTCTGTATAATTCTGTTCTGAATTGGGAAAAAGTTAATGAAGTTGAGGGAAAAAGACAGCGTTGTTGATTTTCAAGAGATCATGAAAATGTAAGAGACAACAAGTGATATTAGAGTTGTGACCAGCTGGTTTATTGCATTGTGGATTTTCATATACTTTTACATTGCTTTGGTCTGATGATGCATAACAACCTAGCACGAGAGAAAAAACTGTCAAGTACCATGGAATACGCACACAAATTGCATTGCCTGAGAGAACCTGAACAATAATGGAAGGTGTTACATCTGGTTTTTGCTCTGCAGAAATGTACTAAATATTGCAAGGGAACATGTGAAAGTCAAATATCAGCCAGTTGACTAACTTCACTAAAAACCCCTCTTTTTCAGGTGGCAACAATCATACATGAATTGAGCAACTTCTTTTTAGCTTTCGTTATCCAGCACCATGTTTGAGGGAGAGACCTTCGGCCTCCACACTTAGCTATAGGTCTTCCAGCAATGTTTCTGTAATCATAACTTATCCGCTCAGCAGGTGATTGGTCCACATAGTTTTACCAGAGCCCCGTTAGCCAGCGCGTTTTTAGGTAGATCAAGACAGGGCTTCATGGTTACTGTATCGGCCCGGGTGGTTAAACCACCCACTATACTTCGCCCTACCTGGCAGTCCTGTACTTTACCTGTTTCCACCTCTTACGACTCGGCCAAGGGGTTGGACTTTTAAGAGGCGATAATAAAAACTATAATATACTGTAACTATGTACACCACGGGTGATTCACTCTTAACATTTGAGATAAATCAGGAACAAAGAACTCCCTGGGCAGAGAAACACAAACCAAAAAAAAAAAAAATTAACAATAATCATGTTCTTGCAGCACTGCAATGGGAACATCAGGAGCAAACACCAATGCTGCAAGTCTGCCCCGAGGGTGTCCCCGGACCGCTGGAGTGGCTCGTGGGCTTCAACATCATCCCCGTCATCGCCATCATCCCCGTCTTCCTCGTCTTCGACCTCAGGCTCCAAGACGTCCCGGTTCCCGAGGCAGACGTTGTGCAGGAAAAGGCAGGCACAGATGACTTCAGGCACAAACTCCACCTTCGCCTTCAGTGCCTTCAGGAAAATAGAGCGCCATCTGGTCTTGAGGACCCCAGATGCCCTGTCTACCAAGCACAGTGCCCTGGACGGCCTGTTGTTGTACCTGCCCTCCACAGGATTCCGGACAGGCTCCCGGAATGGCGTCATCAGGCAGATGGGCTCTGCCAAGCACAGGTATCCGCCATCGCTCAGCAGACACCATCCAGGAAGTGGGTACAGCCAGTGGACATAGAAGGGGCTGCACCTCAGGACCTAGGCACCATGGACGTAGGCAGGGAAGCCCACCACCACATCCAAAAAGTGACCCTTATATTCGCAGATGGCTTGGAACTGGACCGAGTAGGACAGTTTCCTGCTGTAATAGTCCTCTGCAAACAGCCCAGTTGGAACAATGCAGACATGGCAGCCATCAATGCTCCCTGCCACCCGCCCAGAGGCTGGGGAACCAGACAGCTGCTGGAACCTGGCTCCAATCTCCTCCAGCTCTTCGGGGGTGGGGAAGCGGATGAGCCTCCTGAAAACCCCTGGTTGCCCTTACTGACCCGGTGGATCGTGTCATGGCACGTGGTGCAGGGAATGTCAAAGGCCTCTGACACGACCCGGCAGGACGTTCCACAGGCCAGCCAGTACACAAACACCAGCACCTCTATCAACTTCCCCCACCCATGGTCGTTCTCTCCCAGGAGACGGATAAGGCTCTCCAGCGATGACCTTGATAGGCGGAAGTCCTTCCGCTGGTCACCTCCCTCAAAATAGAGGCGCAACAGGGGACCATGGGGATTCACCCTGCAGTATGGCCCTCTCGAACCCACCTGTAAAGGACAATATTTTAAATTTTTTATTGGACTGTGTATTGAATGTTGTTAAATAATTTAATATACACTGTTAACTATTTAATGCAATCATTTACAGAGCCATTTTCTTAAATTATATGATAATTTAATTGAAGACCTGGGTGCAAGAAGTACTTTCGTCACAAAATAGCACTTCTGAGATATTAAGGGTCAAAGTTTTGAAAACATGCTGCAGATACTTTTTTAAAAAGATAACATTCAGTGGCGCCTGCTGCTTTAGTCCCAGGGTTATACAAAGTAGACAGACACGTTTTGTGGAAAAATAATGCTTTATTACGAAAAAAAAAAAAAAAGAAAATCAGTTTGGGACTTCTTACCATAAAATGCCTGGACTTCGGTACTTATTGCCATAAAATGCATAGACTTGATACTTTTACCACACAAATGCCGTTTCAATCATTTTCTGATTGCCAAACAGTCATTTTTGCTACGCTTTGTCACATGACACATACTAGCAGCTGATTGGACAGTCATGGACTTAGGCACTTGTTCTGATGACGTCAAGGACTTGAGTACTTCTGCAAAGACTTGAGTATTTCTTGCACAAAAATTCAGTAGATTCAGGGAAGGCCGTATATCAGTATTGAGGACTTGAGTACTTACATTTGGAATTTTTTGGCTTTAAATGATGCACATGACACTCTATTTTATGATAGTAGTGTCAGCTCATTTTTTGGAAAATGTGACTGAAGTACTTCTTGCACCCAGGTCTTCAATTACACAAAGACCTCCGCGGTTCAAAATACAGCTAGCTTGTTGCACATTTCAGTTTTTGAGAAATTTATCACATTTACAGATACATATATTTTTATTGACAATATTTTTATAAATCTTCACAAATAAATATCAAGTTTCAACCAGAAAAGAAAAAAATTCACTGGATAGACGAAAATGTAAGCTGTCATCCAGCAAAATGATGAAGCGAACAAATCCGTCTAGATGCTAAAAGAGGAAGATAAATAGAGGAGGAAAAAAGACACTAGGACAGTGATAAAAATATTTTTTTAAAAAATTGAAAAATTATATTTTTAAATGATACCAGTGTGTTTTGCTTCATTGAAATTATAGGTCCAGGCAATGTGACACTCAAACTGACTGAATGCCATGGGCTATGGATGAAGCCACCACGACGTCACATATCGGTTTATTGAGGCATTTTGACCAGCGCTATATTGTCTTTTTGAAACCAGATGTGATTCTGTATCGGAAACATGTTGAGAGGTAACCTGCATTATGGTGATGTAACTGGCTGTGGAGAGAGTTTAATCTATACATCATGAGCAAATTTAACAGGGGGACCTGAGTCAGCAAAACCGCATTTTAAAAAAACATTTTCTTTGGTGTATCAAGCCGCTGGACACTGACGGAGAAAAAAAATGTATATACCGTTTTGTGAGCTGCAGGAATTCAGAAGCTTCGAAAGTCAGTGACATTTTATGTCACCATTAATGTGGAGAGGAAATTGCTTTATAACTTTTGCAATGAACAACAATCCAAGCCAAGTAGACTATGGGACGTTCATTCGTATCCTTCAAACTTGCTCTCCCAATTCAGGTAGAACATAAAAACCATTTCGAAATTAAAAAATAATTATTAAAATGCAATATTTTGCTTATTCCGCGAATATTAATGGCAGGTTTTCATGTAATTTGACCAAACACTGCAAATATATATTCTAGATCTTTGTGAACGAGGTCTACATAAAAGCATCAATCACCTGTCGGGTAACTGAGCCCGTTGGCAAGGTTTTTGCGACCAACCAATAAGAGACATTGTTATGGGAACCTACTGCATAGCATTTTGGTCAGGAATATGGCAGCTATTTCACGCTTCATTGAAAGATTCTCCAATTCCAATGAAGTTAGGACGTTGTGTAAAACGTGAATAAAAAGAGCGTACAAGGATTTGCAAATCCTTTTTGACCTATATTCGAGTACACTACAAGGTATTTAATGTTCAAACCGATAAACTTTATTGTTTTTTTGGGAATTATTCACTCATTTTAAATTTGATGCCTGCAACACATTCCAAAAAAGCTGCGACAGGGGCAACAAAAGACTGGGAAAGTTGAGGAATGCTTAAAAAATACCTGTTTGGAACATTCCACAGGTGAACAGTTTAATTGGAAACTGAGTGTCATGATTAGGTATGAAAGGAGCATCCCCGAAAGGCTCAGTCGTTCACAAGCAAGGATGGGGCGAGGTTCACCACTTTGTGAACAACTGCATGAGCAAATAGTCCAACAGTTTAAGAACGTTTCTCAACGTGCAATTGCTAGAAATTTATGGAATTCATCATCTACAATCCATAATATCATCAAAAGATGCGGAGAATAAGGAAAAATCTCTAAGCGGCAAGGCAGAAAAACCAACATTGAAACCCGTCACCGTCGGTCCCTCAGGCGGCACTGCATTAAAAACCAACATCATTCTGTAAAGGATATTACCATGTGGGCTCAGGAACACTTCAGAAAACCATTGTCACTGAACACAGTTCTTCGCTACATCTACAAGTGCAAGTTAAATCTCTACCATGCAAAGCGAAAGCCATATATCAACAACACCCAGAAACGCCGCCGGCTTCTCTGGGCCCGAGCTCAACTGAGATGGACTGACGCAAAGTGGAAAAGAGTGCTGTGGTCTGACGAGTCCAAAATTCAATTTTTTTTTTCGGAAATCATGGCCGTCGTGTCCTCTGGGCCAAAGAGCAATAGGACCATCCAGATTGTTATCAGTGCGAAGTTCAAAAGCCAGCATCTGTGATGGTATGGGGATGTGTTAGTGCCCATGGCATAGATAACTTGCACGTCTGTGAAGGGACCATTAATGCTGAGAGGTACATACATGTTATGGAGCAACATATGCTGCCATCCAAGTGACGTCTTTTTTAGGGGCGTCCCTGCTTATTTCAGCAAAACAATGCCAAGCCACATACTGCATGTGTTACAACAGCGTGGCTTCGTAGAAAAGAGTGCGGGTAATAGACTGACCTGTTTGCAGTCCAGACCTGTTTCCCATTGAAAATATGTGGACCATGATGAAACGCAGTATACAACAATGGAGACCGTGGACTGTTGAGCAACTGAAGTCGTACATCAAGCAAGAATGGGAAATAACTCCACCAACAAAGCCTCTTCAATTAGTTTCCTCAGTTCCCAAATGCTTATTGAGTGTTGTTAAAAGGAATGGTGATGTAACAGTGGTAAACATGCCCCTGTCCCAGCTTTTTTGGAACGTGTTGCAGGCATCAAATTCAAAATGAGTGAATTTTTCCAAAAAAATTATAGGGTATCAGTTTAAACATTAAATATCTTGTCTTAGTAGTGTACTCAACTGAATATAGATTGAAAAGGATTTACTAATCATTGTATTCTGTTTTTAATCACGTTTTACACAAAACAGAAAAACAAGGAAACTAAATAAAAAAAAAAGAAAAAACTTTTAATTCAGGGTCGCGGGTAAAAACATAATTAAGGACGGGGCAACGACTGAGAGAAATTAAAATGATCGTGGAAAATAACATCTTGGGAGAAAGAAACTATACGATGTTATTCCAATTACAGTACTGTAATCCCTTGAATAGCCGAATGTCCAGCAGGAGTGAAATGAACACAGCGAGGCTAGGAAAGAAATGGATCAATCAGGATGACATAAGAACAAAAATTACTGTCCCAAGATTGTTTATATCTCATCCTTGAAGGCCAAGTCGGATGTATGGAAGAAATTTGGATTAGTTTTTTTGGACAGTGACCACAATTTAATCAATCACTTTAATGCCCATTAAGTTCAGCATTTTTCGGTTGCTTCATCAGTCAGCCTAACTGTAAATTATAATAAGCACAATGTCCCAACTTCATTGGAATTGGGGTTTGTAAATGTATTAAAATTATGCTTCACGTGGTAAAAAAAAAAAAAAAACACCGTTTTGATAAGACAGGCTCAAAATGCCACTCTTTCTTCTTGATTTCTGCCATTGATTTCTGTCACGGTAAACTTATTAACTCCAACATTAATCCTTTAAATTGTTATTTCCACGGCAGACTGATTATGAATTTTGAAAAAAATAAAAACCTGCCACATGCACTTTAATGGTCAGAGGCTCATACCCAGCTTGCCCCTGGTACCGGGTGTGTTCGGGTTTAAGCGGTTAAATCTGTATGGCTTGGTTGTTGATGTGACTAATTAGCAAGCTAGCTAAGTGCTGCTCTGAAAACTAGCTTACTTAGCTAACATACACACATTGCCTTTCTATTACTATGTGGTTTATCAACAAGCTAGCTAGCAACCTGGCTAGGTCCTGAGGGCCCTATTTTAACAATCTTAGCGTACAGTCTGAGGCGCACGGTGCAAGTGCATTAAGGGCGTGTCCACATCCATTTTTGCTGGTTTAATGTTGAGTTATCAGGGCGCAAAGTATGGCGCAATGTTCAAAGGGGTCGTACTTAAAGGTGTAACAGAGGATTTTCTCAAAGTTGTCCCAAACGTCTGTTTGTCACCTTTTGAAAAATGCTCATGCGCAAGACCATCCTACCAGCTTTACTGCTCCTCCACAGGAAACGCCTATCGCCTGAATGTTGGGAGCGAGCGTGCGCGAGCTCACGCCTGTGCACGATTCCGCTTTCAGTCTCTGCAATGGGCCTTCATTTATAAAAGATTTACACTTTCACCATTTCAGACTCGCCATCGTTAAGTAAAAAAATATTTGCTACAGCCAAACAATTGTGAAATAAACAACTAGGAAAGCGTCTGAGTGAAAAGCATACCATTATGAGCCTCTTCTGACTGCATTCAATTTGTTTCTACGTGCGACTCACCTTCTTTCAAACGCTACTTGGGGTTTAGATTTCTGTCCTAAATGAGCAGCGTGTGCTTGTCCACTCGCTCGCTGTGTGAGAGAGCTCCCGAGCCCAGAGGGAGAAGGGGCAGGGGGGCGGGTAGACTGCTGCTGGCTGGATCTAATCATATGAGCCAGAATTCTCACAAAAATTAAACTAAGAAAAGTGACCCGGCACAAAGTTAGGATGGGTAAATGTAAAAATTCATGACATTTAGAAAGACAATCCTCGGTTTTGTTTTTTGGTGAACAGATTAGGAAATGTCTGAGATCGGTGGAGCTACTATGAATGGT
>JAFJMP010000185.1:0-28829 GCA_029692085.1 Gymnothorax javanicus | reverse complement strand
GGTGAGACATCAATAGAATAATATCATAAAGCCAACTTCGATGTAAGTTCCCAAACTTAATGTTGTTAGGCGCTAGGCAAGCTTTGCACAATTATTACTCAAACAGAGGTCCAGATGTGAATAACAAACGGCTGGGTGTTGCACCCACTAGCGCACGGAAACTGAGCGCTCGCCCTCGCGGCATGCGCGTGCCTCTGTGATATCTCGAACTATGCATACGCTGCGCATGCCCCAGTATTGTCAACAGTGTCATGGCTGCCACCTTTATTATGGAGGGTGATTTGTGCCATAATTCAATACAATACACTTATTGAAATACAATACATGTAATAGTAAATACAATACAAACATGCTTAAATACAATACATATATTGAAAAATACAATACGTAACAGTAAATACAATACAAAAATGCTTTGTTTTTCAATGTGAGTCAGGAATATTTGTGTCAAAATTAAAAACAATACAACCGTATTGTATTTTTTGAGATGTGTATTGTATTTCAAGATGTGTATTGTATTTCAATGTGTGTATAGTATTTAATTTTGTCACAAATAACCCTGACTTACGTTGAAAAAACAAAGTATGTTTGTATTGTATTTGTTACACATGTATTGTATTTTTCGAGGTGTGTATTGTATTTTCAGCCTGTGCCAAAAATCCTCGCATTGAAATACAATACACCGTGTATTGTATTTCGATATGCAGTTTTGGCACGATGTAGGCTGGTTCTGGCTAGATCGCCCTCGTGGCCAGGATTGGCCAGGCGCGGATTTAGTTGGACCAACAAACCTACAAAATAACCCAGCAAAAAAAGTCGGGCCAGATTCGGGTTCTGACTCCATTTTAATCGCCCGACCTCCATTATGGCCGAATCGCCCAGAATCAGATTGAATGACTGCCCGATTCTGGCGCAGTTGCCTTTCTGCCGCCGCCGCCATTAATTTGCCATTATTCAGCCAGATCTGGCCCGACATAGAAAATTTAATCTGGCCCCATTACCACTCACCGAACTCAGCCGACACTGCCGCACATCGCCAGAACACGCCCACCGCCCAGTTGCAGAAAAAATTCGATCTGGCCCGACATTACCACCGAACTCAGCCGACACTGCCCGCACATCGCCAGAATGCCGCCACATGCGCCCCAGTTGCAGAAAAATTAATCTCAGCCGATTACCACTCACCGAACTCAGCCGACACTGCCTGCACATCGCCAGAATCCTGCCACATGCGGCCCAGTTACGAAATATAAATTAGTGTTATTTGCTGCCAGTGTTCTGTCAGTTTTTGCATACCTATCAAAATATGCTACCTTCTGCGATTGCGCTGACCCGAATCTTTCCAGGCTCTGTTTCTTTTGCTCACATCTTTACAGCCAACAGTCAAAAAAAAAAAAAGCAAACATTTTTTTTTTGTGCTTCAATTTGTGGCGTTGTATTTTCTGCTGAAAAAATGCAGAGCTTAGGTGATAATGGCGTCGCAAATATCTTTTAAACTAAGTTGTCCAACTCATTGTAACATCTGCTTATGTTATAATAAGCAAAGAAATATCAAAGTTACTTCCGTAGACTGATTCATATTACAATATTAAGACGAAAACAAAGACTTCGATCGCTTTACACTGCGGTAGCATTTTTTGACAAGGCTGCAATAAATTGTCAGAACACCGGATCTTTACAAACCTCTAGAAATAGGAGTTATGAAATCATATTTTTAGATAATAATAATAAATAATAATAATAAATCGTAATGTTACAAATATTTTACAGTATGTTTTCTTTTAAGCAAACCAGAAAATGCCCCGAAGGTCCTTACAGTTGTCAATAAAAAAAGATTAAATTAAGAAAAAATAGCACCGTAATGCTAATTATATATTTAAAAATAAAATAATAGAAGTATTAATAATCATAGTACAAAGATGAAGTCAATGATATCTGCAAAAAGAACTATTTACAGTAACATTTGCCAAAAACCATTTCTTTTTTTTCATGCGTTTTTCTATGCTAAAATCCTGAATAACTCCAACATCCACAGGCATCTTGGGGTAATTATTTTTATTTTAGTGTGATAATAATGAGTAACATGAAGGCACTAACATTTTTCTTAATAAAATGAAGAACGTCTTAATTATTAAAAAAAAAAAAAATTAATTACATAATTTAATAAAATCCTCTGCTCTGCTTAGAATTTTACAGTCCTGCAGGGGAGGCACTGTTCGGGAGATGACCCTTCAATCGCCACAAGTTAAGCCTGCAATACAACACGAAAAATAAGAGTATGTCAAAAGTTGTTTCACATTAATACACTATAACTAGTGCTAAACAGTCTGAATTTGAATGCAGTTTGTACATGAAAGTAAAGAGCAGTCAGAGTTCTAAAACGGTTAGGTTTGAGCATCACTTCCACTTTGACTCCCATTATAAATGTAAATAGAAAAGTCAAACATTTTAAAAGCATGAAGTTCACTAAAAAAGGGTTAATAATAGGCGTGCTAAAAATATACGGCATCACCCTGAACATTTACATATTTATTGAACTTTATGGTTGAACCTATGAAAAGAATAATTTTGTTGAGGGTTGTGCTCCAAACTGGGAGGATTTCCCCAACACCGCAAAAACACAGCCTATGCAAGTGTTAAGACTGTTTTCTGTCGAGTCAAGTTGGGACCTATGAAGTGACACACCAATGACCACTTTCCAATTGAAAAGGCTTTTTTATTATAATGCGCAAGGGAGGATTCTAGAAGGTCCCACATAGCATTCAAGAGAATCCCTAACACACTGTTCACATCTCGGGGTTTAAGTACAAGATCAGTGGTAGAGCAAGTGGTGGATGTAACACCTTCCCCTTAAACATCCAGCCAAACTTACAGGATGTTGATATTACCTTTTGATCATGTACCTTCCTTCTGAGCACAATACAGCAATTACAGAGTGTGACCAGGTGCCCCTCGCCCCTCACTGTGGGAGGATATTGATGTGAGTGTGTGGAGTGAGGGGAAGATACTGATGTGAGTGTGTATGAGTGAGGGGAGGGGCTGGGAATGAGTGTGTGTGTATGTGTGTGTGTGTGTGTGTGTGGGGGAGGGGGTGGCTGGGGTAAGCGAGGAGAGGGGCTGGGAATGGGTGCGTGTGTGCATCTGTGTGTGCTGAGAGAAAACCTTTTAAACCAGTAGCTCAACCTATCATTCCTCATTTTGTATTGGTGGTGAGCTAAGGTCCCACCCACCATGATTTAGACACCGGTTAGGCCACCATTAGCAAGGGAATGGGTCAGATTAGCAAATGTTAGACCGTGCTGTACATTCTGATTAGGCCTATTTAATTTATAATACATATAAATAACTAAAACAAAGCCTACAATACTAAGTCCCCAGACACCCTGGGATAATACTACCAAAGTCATTCCTAAGGACACTACTCCCAGAAATGTTTGTACCTGTTATCCAGTGGGTCACAGCTGTTGCCTTTTTTGCTGCAGTATGATATTCTGTCGATTCTGTCAGAGACCGCCATGAGAGCTCTCTCAAAATAATTATTGTGGTCCAGCACCCAGCTCTCCAAGGCTGGAACAGAAGTGTTAGTGGTGACATCGGGAGCGACTAGAATAGAGCCGATAATAATAGAAGTGCCAGTAGGGTTAATGCAGTAGGAAATGTTAGTCATTGCTCAAAGCTTTAGACCAGAGTATAAGGGCCCAAACCCGCACCAAGTGGTAGTGTTGGTTCTCACTGCTATTGCTCCAGGAGATTCAGGTAATACTTGTATTTGCAGTTCAGGTCCCACTGAATGTGATAGGGCTTGTCCTGACTCAATTGAGGCTGTGCATAGTACCCAGCCTCCAACAGTCAGAGAGAGCATTGGTGTTCGAAAAGGCGATGTTTCTGTTGTTGTCAGTGATGATGTATTTGATAGTGCGACTCGCACACATGTCTGTTACATGGGAATGGAAGCGGTGTATGGGTTGTGCTTTCAGTATGGGCTTCCGCTTGACTGGAATTAGAACACCACCACGGATGTCCTCGCCATCGTGACATGCCCCGACTATCGATGGGGACCCCTCCCGCCGCCACCCAGGAGCTGACTCAGCCTCCAGAAGGACTGCAGACCACCCACCCTGGCACACGTGACGCCGAGCAGGTCACCCATCAGAGCTGCCACCTCCATGCTGAATGCCATGCCAGATCTGTAACACATCTCCTCGACCCTCCTATGCACATGCTCTACCAGTAGAATCTTTCGTAAGTTTTAGTATTTTCAAGTAAATGCTGGAGCAAAACAGTGATCACCTCCCCAGTGTCATGTGTAGCAGAAGCAAGATGGCGAGCAGCTTGTTAGAAAGTTGTCCTCCTTTGCCACCCGATATTGTGCCTATTGCTAACAGATTGTCAGCCCAATCACGGTTATTAGATTCTATAGCCATTGAAATGGCATTCACTGTTGAGCCAGTGGCTCCCACCCATCCTGCAATATCTGATAGTAGATCTCTACGTTTCCTATGTACATCATATTTATCACATTTTGGCAACCATTGTAACATAAAATTGATCAGGGTTTGATAGATAGTTCTAATTCTGTAAAAATTGAGCAATTCTAAGCCAGAATATGTGTTTCACTTTAATAATTAAATGAGAATGTCGAGTTGACACACCAACCAGAGCAGGCAGAGGCTCTCCTTCCAGAAGCTTATCCAATTTTTGGTCCAGGATACAATACAGGGCATGTGCCGGGCTTCCTGAGGGCTACATGTAGCACGGGCCTCACCTCTCAATTTAAAAGTCATACTCATGTATGGCCATCAGAGTGGGGGCAACCATCTTCCTCCAGTCCCGCTGCCGTTTTATTCCAATTGATATTGAACATTTAATGTACTCTAATAGCCTCTTCCCAACCTAATCCTGTGTCAACCCACACTCTCGGATCCTTCCAGATTAATACACCAGATCCATTACCTTCAAATGAACACTACAACATAGATCTCCTACTAATTTACCAGGGTTCCTTATACCCCAAAAAATGACAATCTGTCACCTTCCGAATGTCCTTGTTGCACTGGATGGAGCCCCATCCAGTCAGGTTAATACTCCTCAGGTTGTCCCAGGTCCAGCTGCAGCCTGCTGAGTTGGTGCATTTTGTGTACTGGGAAACGATGTGTCTGCCTTTAGACACAAAATGAAAGAACTGGCTTCCAGGAGCCGGAGGGCGAGACGGGATTATTGTGCCCCATGTTGTGTCTCCACCTGATATTTTTCAAACGTGTGATATGGATCCACACTGGAATCCCAGTCACCCGGGCAGCCGATGGGGTTGTGTGTGTGTGACAGTGTGGGTCCGACCAGATAGATCAAATGTCTTCTTCTGATAGGTTTTCACCAGCACCTGGTCTCCATGTTCTACCTGGCACATTTCCACGTTGTCCTCTCCTGCGTTTGGTTCTGTACTGTGATCCTGTGAGACACACTGGAACAAATGTCTGCAATATTCAACAAGACGGTCACCCATCACATGCAAATCACCACCACCAATGCACAGATCTCCAGGGGTCCTCATGGGTCGGCCTGTAAGCATTTCAAAGGAGAAAGTGAGTTAGGGTCAGTTGGTCCTGCTCTCATAGAGGAGAACCGATGGTAGGCCACCCAGTCTTTCCCTAAAAAGGTTGGGTGGGTCGGGCTGTTGTCTCATCCTAGTCTTAATGGTGGGTCCTGGATTGCATCACAAGACACGCCATACACCTGCGAACATAATTGTGAATGTTAACACTCAATTTAGGATGCCAGCATGTTTGTGCCATCCTGTGCCACATCTGCTTCACTCCATCATGCCCTAGTGAGTGGTGTAAATGGATCATTGTTCCTATCATACTACTGGGCAGAACATAAGCACCTTCAGGGCCCCTCCAAATGTTGTCTTGCCCCAATTTCCCAGCATTCTCCATCCAAAGCCATTTCTCAGCTCTGGGGGCTTCATGTTGCAGCTGCTGTAGTTCTAAAAGAACATTTCCTTTTTTCACTTGCTCTGTTTGCAAAGTTGCTACCGAGGCAACTTTTCCCTTCACTGGTTGCAATCTTTTGCCCACTCATCTGCCTCTTCCTGTTACCCCCAGTGTGAGGATCAGTTCCATTGGTGTGGGCTTTTACTTTCAACACTGCTACCTGTTTTGGTCTCTGTACAACTTTGTGTAGTTCGTTCACTACCCCCCCTCATTTTGTATTTAGGGCCCCCACGCTGGTCTTGAGCCCTCTATTTACCCACAAATTCAAATAGTCATGCACAACCCCAAAGGCATATCTAAAGTCCGTATAGATATTCACATTATAGTCAGTCATTGTTTCACAGGCTTCAGCAAAAGCATATAATTCAGCAATTTGAGGAGATTGCCATGCTATAGTATATTCTACCCAAAAGAAAAGTTGTGGATGGCTCAAAACAACCTCCCAATATTTTTAATTGCCTAGTCTGTTCCCTTTTTTTTTTTTTTTTTAAATCTTATATGGATCTTTATTCTGACATTTTTACTACACACCTACTGGCAACAATGAACACCATGGTTCTTTACAGTCTCTCAGAAATTACTGTAATTTACAGTAATATCCTCATGCTTCTTTTCTCTCTTAATATTCACACAGAACCTTCTTCCCGCTCCATTTCACCACTTCCCTACTTACATTTTGCTTTCAGTCTCACTGGCTTATGAGCAGTGCGCCACTTCCCCCGTTTCTGAGCAAGGCCCTCCATCTTCCACTGTACCATATCCCAGCACCTGGCGTCAGAAACCCCTCTTCTCTATTTAACATTTCCATCCTTTAGTTCAATCTAAATCCCATTCGCAATCCCTCTGATGCTACATACCATTTCCTCCATCACAGGCATATTTACAAGACCTCAGTAACCCCACAGCCCTATGTGTTAACCTCATCACCCTCCAGCCTCCTATCATTCTAGGCAAATTACCCTTTTGTTCCTAAGCATCCTTTGAACTTCAAGCTATAAGTGATCACACCTTCCCTCAGTTGTTGGTTCCCGTTCATCTGCACCTGGGGAACAGACCCACCAGTTCTGCCTGCATTTATTTTTCTACTTAAAAAGTACGGAGGAATACAGCAAACTCTTAAAAAAACAACCCACATTATTGCCACATTAAAACAGTGCTCTCATAGCTCAAGACAACACACACCACAGCTTCCTTGTTTTTCTCACTGCCCTTTTTACGACTGTTCCACCATTCATTCATAGCCTCAGCTAAAGTTTAATCTGCATTTGCTTTTCAAAGGAAACGGGATTAGCTTTAATTGCTTTACTATATCTCGGTACAATCGCTTCCAGAGCGGCTTTCTGAACCGCTTCGCCGATATCTCCCTCTCCATTCTTAGTTCAGACAGTTAAAGCTCTTATTATCTATTATGGGTATCGACCACAGGCGCTTATATGTGTATTATTTATACTTGTCGGAAGCTACGTCCCCATGTGTAAGCGCTCAAAAAGGGTAAAAAAGTAAACTATGTGCTTGTACTTTATCAGGTCGAAAGGGAATGGTAGGGCAGTGTGTATTTAAAATTTTAGTAATTATTAGGTTTATTTTATCATTACCCCCTTATCTCAGGTTCATTGACTATATAAAAGTCCCTTATTTTTCGGGCTCATGGACTATCAAGAGTATTTGGGCTCATGTACTGTTCGCCGTCCTTATCCTATGGAACCGAACCTCGACAAGTTCGTTTATTTATGTCACGCAATTTATATCATTTTCTATCTACATACATATATACTGTATATCGCTAAAATGAACAATGCAGGGGTGTATACTGTACTCATATAACCCGCCTAACACACAAACTTAGCATAACAATATAACAAATCCGCTGCAGACATTCACATGCTTCAGCAACTTTACACACAGTTATCAGGCGAAGTACGAAAACGGAACAGCAAAACAAACAACAATCAGTGCACTTTCACGCATTCAATGACATTGGCAAATAACCAAGGTTTCTACTTCAGCATTCCCTTCGCCACACAGCCCAGTTTCACACAACTCAAAAGTTTACCAGAGCAAACTCCCTTCTCTACTGAACATGGCAAAAGCGGTCCAAACCGTTCCTCGAACAACTCTATTTTCCTAAAACTACACTTAGCGAGGGCTCGTCAGCACTCGCTAACAGCAGGCTATACAAATGCCAATGGTAACGACAATGTCCTCTTATGGGGAGTCCAACCCAACTCCACTAGGGCCACTGACTAATCGACACACCAATGTGTCCTCTTACAGGGAGTACAACCCAACCCCACAAAATTTCAGTGGTAACGACAAAGTCCCATTATTGCGAGAGTCCAACCCGACTCCAAAACCCATGGCAGTGACGCTTCGCCCTATCAACAAATGCCGGCAATGACGGCTCCTGCGTCCTATCAATCTTTCAAGGTCTCCAGACCTCCAAATGCCTCAAAGGCAATGACATAACGCGTCCTCTTACGAGAGTCCAACCCGACTCCACTAGGGCCACTGACTAATGACACCAATGTGTCCTCTTACAGGAGTACAACCCAACTCCATAAAATTCAGTGGTAACGACACGCCAATATGCCTAAAGATCATCAGTGATTCAATCACAACACCGTCCCATTCCACACGTTATTTTTTATCAAAATAATAGGAGTCACTCTAATAATTGGCTCAAGGACAATCAACACCTAATGAGGATGGTAAAATAAAAAAAATACTCACCCTCAAGTTGATTATCGTTGACCCAACCAGGAGATGTTTCCTATCCCATCCTTGTCGCATAATCTGTTAAGACTGTTTTCTGTCGTGGAGTCAAGTTGGGACCGATGAAGTGACACACCAATGACCACTTTCCAATTGAAAAGGCTTTTATTACAATGCAAGGGGAGGATTCTAGCGTCCGACATAGCATTACGAGAAGAATCCTAACACACTGTTCACATCTCGGGGTTTAAGTACAAGATCAGTGGTAGAGCAAGTGGTGGATGTAACACCTTCCCTTAAACATCCAGCCAAACTTACAGGATGTTGATATTACCTTTGATCATGTACCTTCCTTCTGAGCACAATACAGCAATTACCAAGTGTGACCAGGTGCCAGGCGCCCCTCACTGTGGGAGGATATTGATGTGAGTGTGTGTAGTGAGGGAAGATACTGATGTGAGTGTGTATGAGTGAGGGAGGGGCTGGGAATGAGTGTGTGTGTATGTGTGTGTGTGTGTGGGGGGTGGCTGGGGGTAAGGAGGAGGGGGGGCTGGGAATGGATGCGTGTGTGCATCTGTGTGTGCTGAGAGAAAAACCTTAAACCAGTAGCTCAATCCTATCACAAGCAAGACTAATGGAGATAATAAGCATCTGGTTCACACTGAATGCAATTAATGTCTTGAAGCTTCAGCAATATGAATGGATTTATTTTCGCTTAAGTACTTTTAATTAGTGGTAGGGTATTAGTTAAAACAAGTCCAGACAGACTACATAGCCGCACCATAAAGGTACCTACATGAAAAAGTGTTAAATGTCAAGTTATACCGCCGTTCCACAGAGCTTTCTGGCTCATCGGTCACTTGTTGGAAGCAAAGTTTATTTCTTTGATCCGATGAGGCGAAATTGCCGATGAAGGAACTAATACCCCGTCACACCGGATTGGCGGTGCCACTACGGTGCTTGTACGGCATAAACTGCAGTGGCACCGCCCATGATCTCCATGGTTCCTCAGTAGTTCCGCAACTGATCTTCGTAGCACCGCGAAAACTGTCAAAACCGCCCAGACCTCCATGGTGGCACGGAGGAAACTTTTTGAACATGTTCAAAACTTCCGCAGTGCCACCGCAGGTCGGGCCAATCCGCACTGGGATCGCCGTGGCACCGCCATGACCGCCATGGGACCGTACTAGGACCTCAGTAGCACCTCCATCACCGTCCTGCCTCCGCAGTACAAACGCCATGCAATCGCCAAAAAAAGTAGACTTAGCGACCCTACAGCGATCCCGTGGCAGTTATGGTGGCGTTAAGATGGTGCACTGCGGGTATGGGGGTGCTACTGCAAAGTCATTTTTAACACTTGTACCACGTTTCGGTGGCATCACTATAGGAATAAATCATCAGCAGACAAAATATTACAATGAATTTCGAATGAAAACCATCTCCCATTTATAGCCGACATGGAGCCGCCCTCCTGCCGCAGCACCACCACCGTAGCACTTCAGTAACACCGCCATCCCCGCAGTAGCACCTCACTGGCCCCTCAACGCTGCCACCAACACCGCAGTACTGCCGCCAATAATCGCCGTGGCACCGCCATCAAACCGTAGTGGCAACTCAATGGGATCGCCATGTCCTCAGTGACCCCGCCGTGGTTCCGCCCTGGTTCCCCAGTAGCACCGCGAAGAAAAACACGTTTGACGGGTAGGGGAAAACTATGAAAACACTACTGGCGGTGTCACTACGGTGATGGCGATTTTGACAAAAATCTGCAGTGGCACCGCCAATCCAGTGTGACGGGGGTATGAGCTCTGATTTCGCCTCATCGGATCACGCCCGACACATCGGACGCTGACCTGATAGTGGACAAAATCTGATTCCTCGGCCTGTGACACAATAGTCTTCCGTGGGTGACCGGAAGAAATGAACTTTGCTTCCGATGAGTGACCGATGAGCCAGAAAGCTCTGTGGAACGGGGGTATTAGCCCTAAGGCAGTGGTGGTCAACCCTGGTCCTGGAGAGCTGCAGTGTCTGCTGGTTTTTGATGTTACTCAGCACTTAATTGACGAATGAAAGCAGTTGATTACATGCTTAACTCATCTCACCTGGTGTCTTAGGTTTAAATAGGGTGGAGAGAACCATACTCAGCACACTCTGTGGCTCTACAGGACCAGGATTAGCAACCCCTGCCCTATAAACTTTTATCTTTACTTTGTTCTTCTACTTTGTCCACATTACAACTATGCTAAATGCCCAACTACATTGACAAATCTTGGTTTCCATGTAGACTGCTGTCACAACCTGCATGTCTGCTGAATTGGCTCTAGAAGTCTTGTAGGTAGTTCCTGGTAATCGATTGACTGGTTTATTATTCCCTTAGTGCAGGAGTATAGCTAACCCCGGTCCCGGAGAGCCACAGGGTGTGCTGAGCTAAAAAGTGCATTTTGGGAGTGTCCCAGATCTGAATGATATTTTGAAACTCAAGAATACTCCAATGATTTCAATTTCCTTTGGTTGGAAACTGTATGCATACATTAAAAGACACTGTGAGATAAATATCCTAAGCCAAAAAAAAAAAAAAAAAATCAAAGGTGGTGGTTATCTGACAAAAATCACTGAAAATAGGGGTGTCCTAAAAAAACCCACTCAACTCCATAACCATCACTACACAGACTCCCCCCCTGGAGACAGAAACTGAAATCACAGTATATGGCCCATGCAAACAGAACCTCTGTGTGACCCCCATGAAGCCCATGTGGACTTTTTTCAAAATGGCTCTATGATTATTTCAAAATTTCTCAAAATGTTGGCATCCTACGCTGAGTATACATTTTAAACTCCACTCCGTTACCTTCATTAAAATCCATGGTTATGGTATTACAAATTTTTAATCCTGCTTTTGATAATACTTGTGCAAAACCCTCCATGATATTGTAGGAAGCATCAAAAGTTACTGCACTGGTGCATGGAAAATTCCACTTTTCTGAAAAACGCTCCACTCCATAAACTCAACTCTGTTACCAATATTGTTTATGGAGGTGAGGAAAATGGTAATGGTACATGGTAATGGTTTATCAGTTTCAATCAGAGGCACTGAAAAGGATGATATTCACTCAGTTTCAGAACTTTGGTATATCACAATGTACCAGGAGAGAGCCTCACTTGAAAAAGTAACAGAGTTGAGTGGATCCGGGGACACTGCAATTAAATTGAATTAAAAAAAAATTAAATGGCCTGCCCAAAAAATTCTGCTCTGGTTCAAGCTCTGCCTCGTGGTTTTTTGAGTACCTTCGGGGCACCCCTAACCCTCGGGGAAAAAAGAATCAGAATCAGACAACTTAAAAAAATGACATCCAAAAAGTGCCTGTTTTGAGAAAAATACCCATATACTGATGCTTTGGATCTCTCACTTTTTGTTAAAATATTTTTAAATGCAATAATTGTTTTAAAAAAAGTTATTGTAGGCCAACTTGTTAAATTGTGTTTTATAAATAAACAAGGATTTGAAGATGTGACTTATTTCATTCAGTACAGACATTTTTCACTGTGGAATATCGTAATTCAGGGAGGGGGAGAAAAGGAAAGAAGGAGGGAGGGAGGCAGCTCAACTTACCCCGGTACTGTGCTCAATTTACCCCATACACGGGGTAAGTTGTGCCACAAGACCACTTTATTTGAACGTGCTATATTAATCAAAACAGTTATGTTTACAGTTATGTTTTCTCGCCAGAGAGAGAAACAGGTTTCATCAGGAATGTCACTTGCGACCTTTTGTTATTCATGGGACGAAGTGTTTGGATTAATATAACCAATAATTCATGTAAATGATACGCTAAACCAAAAACCACAACAAATAAAACAGACATTTTACAATTTACCAAATACCAATGTGGCCAACAAACTGTAGTCAAGTTTTTCTTCCCCCAAATGATGCCGACACATCAACTGTAGTGTTTAATTCAATTTGAGCCGTGCAAATTTAAGTGTGCACTCGTAAAAAATGGCATGACAATTTCTGAAACAACGACGAGTGTTAGCTAATGAGCAAATATATCTAGCTAGCTAACTGATAAACATTTCTCCATTGCCAAGTTCGGCATTTTGTTGAGGTCTGGCATTTCTGTAATAGTAACGATGCCTCCAGGCATTGAAAGCTAGCTAGCTACCACGCCAATATGATGTAATACAAGTTCGCTACATTAAATGCACGACCAAGTTTATCATATTGACCTAAACTAACTTGCATGCAAAAAAAAAAAAAAAACAGCTGTAGCAAATTAGCTAACGCACTCCACGAAACGAGCTTGCAAGCTAGAAATGTTACCATACCTTAGGTTTGACGGTAACGCAAGACAAAAGCCCGATGCAACTTGCAAGCGAGGTATCACAATCACGAACTCGGCTTAGCTAAATTAAGCTAGCCATTTCTAGCTTCTTACCTTCGAGTTGTCAGCTTGCAAGCTAACATTAAGTCCAAGAGGAGAGGCGGCTCAACTCAGTCTGAAAGACAGAAAGATTTATGAAGCATACACGGTAATGTTTACTTTAGAATGCAATAATGCAATGTTAAATACAAGCATTTTGTATCGCTAACATTTAGCTTAACTGGGCAACTGTCTCACAGGGGTTAACTTGCTTCGCATTCCAAGCCAGCCAGCTAACTCTCAAACACAGCATCTCCAGTTCTGATAGAGGAATAACGTTAGGTCTGCCAGCTAACGATAGCATTAGACCCAACAGCACAACTGCAATGATCAATACTGCTCACGTACCAAACAAGCTTGTGAATTCATTAGTTTAACATAATTAAAAAAAAAAAAATCTTTCCAATTTTCATAAAGTAAAACTTGGGAGCTACCTAGTGAATTTGCTAAAGTCAAGCAAGTGGTTGTTACACAAGCGTGAAGTTAAGGTAATAAATTTGCCATAATGTTAAACCGAGATCCCCAACTGAAAAGAGCTCTAACGTTCATCGTTACGTTACGGTGCTAACCCGCTTCCTCATGACTTAACTTAGGCCTTACAGTTAAATATAGCTCAGCCGGTATTTTAGCTCTAATTACAGCTTGACAGCTAGCAATATTTAAAAAGCAAAACTGTAAGAAAAATATTCGTTTCAGGTATCGATTTGCCAACACTAAAACCACTAACCTGTTCATCAGGCGGCATCATTTATGAAGACACAGGAGTAAGCGGCTCCAGAAGTTGACTCGTGCATCTCCGTGAGAGTCATGTGCCGACACTCAAGTGGGAATTGGGCCGATTCCTCTAGGGTAGAGATGGGCGACTCCGGCGGACCAGAATCGCCCGACTCGGTGTCGCGGCAGTTCATATGGCATGCGGCCAGGCAGAATCGGCAAGATTACGGCTGTGTTGAAGCAACCCGAGGCTGCAAGTGAATGGCGGAGCTCCGGTTAGCCGTGTCGGCCCGACCGCGTGTTCATGGAATCAAGCCGTATTCCGTACTGTCTATACATTGCCAGAGCCGGCCCGATTCCGGCGCAGTCAGCATCGGCAGCTCTTCGGCGAGACGGAATCGGCAAGATTACGGCTGAGTTGTTAGTCCCCGGATCTGACACTATGCCGACAGTGCCGACACTAAAACGGAATCGGGCCGATTCCTCTTGCTATCTGGGAAATGACGGTTCCCGCAGAGCCAGCGAGCTGAAATCAGTCCGTTGTCACGGCATTGCCAGCGAACTGTTAGCAGTTGCTGGTACATGAAGTGAACGTGTCAGCCTCCTTTGTAACTGTACACAGTTACTATCGTTTAATGAATAAAGCGTGATTACTTCGCTGCTTTAATATTTACGGTCATTATCGCTGGAGCACCTATTGTTAACCGCCCCACAGGACGATCTCGCGTCTTTGCTTTGACTTTGAATGTAATCTGTCGAGCGAAAAATTCGTTTCCCGTCCAGTGTGAAAGCAGCTTAACTCAATTCTGTAAAATGAGCGATTGTGACGATATGAATGTTTTAATGTCGTTTGTGTGTTGAATAGCTTTGTTTTGCTGCCAATCGTAGTTTTAGCACAGAGTGCACAGTGAGCAAAGACTTCTTTTAATTAGCTAGACTGTATTCAGTTAATAGCCTACTGAAAATGAACGTTACTTATGTGACATCCTACAGCTATGTGCGCCGTTAATTTATGTTTGAATAGTAGTTAATGATCTACCTAGTCAAAATTGGGTTTTTTTCTTTTTTCATTTAACGTTTCATTTAACTTATTTCGAATATTTGAACGTCAAATAGCGAAGCAGTGCATCGCTGAGGTGTAAATTCTCACGCAACTTCGAACGAACAGTGACGAACCGTCCGTCCGCGTCGGACCATGGTCGACATCCTACTTTTGTTTTTTTAATGAAACACCTGGCCGGACATGGTCTGTCGAAGGTCCGACTTTTCACTCGACAGATGGTCTGACTCGGGTCGGACTAGTAAAAGTTTATTGAAACAGCCCCTGGAGATAAATGAGTATCTTGGTTTCTATTATACCCAGCCAAATGCCAGTGCTCTAACGTTGCTATGGTTATAGGTTGGCTAGCAGATGAATTCGAACTTGAACGGTGAAACTACCGTAGCGAACTATGGCCGTTTCTCAATCCCAAGAATGCAAAACGGACTTGCATTCTTGGGAAGAACATTCTCGCTAGTCGCTCGGAAAGAGTGCACTTTCAAGGCTCACGAGTACTCGAACCTGTCGACGGTTTGAGACGATGCGTTCTCGTTGGTATTACGCAATACACCAGCCAGCGAGCCGCGACTTCCTCATGATCAACCTTATTTTCTTCCCCAGTAATGTTATTTGTGGGGAAGAGGGGTATGTGAGCGTAAGCTAGTTAAGGTGCTTAGCTTAGCTACGTTCCGCCGGGTGTTGCGGAGTTTCTCTACTCCGAAAACATTGGAGCATATTCGACATAAAACATTGTAAAGCAGCCAATATTCCCAATGTACTCAGATAATAGTTCCTGCTTAAAACTACCCGAAGAGTGTTTAGCCAAGAAATGGAGAAACGAATATTGCAACAACAAAAAAGACTTAAGCCCGCTTCCACACTAGGCCGAAACAAATTTTTTGCGACAGATTACATTCAAAGTCAATGCAAAGACCAGAATATACGTTTGGCGTGTATCCGCTCGTTTGCATTGACTTTGAATGAAAATCTGTCGCGGAAAAAATTGTTTCAAGGTCCGGTGTGAATGCAGCTTATACCCGATCCTGGGGGCATTTCCGAAATCACACATGCTAACTTACATAGTTTGACGCATTGACTGAATGGACGAACTTCGTAAGTTGCTAATTTTAGTTAGCAACTACGCTTTTGGGAAACGCAACCCTATAGCCTTCTCTTGTCGTTCTTAGGGGCGCCCCGCTCGCGCTTGGATGCCGAAAAGAACTCTGGGTTATGCGTGCTGTCAAGTTCACACAAGTTACCATCCGATGCATCCTCGAAAAATGGGCGTGTCAAGAACACTTCCGGGACTGGTAACCGTTCTCGCGAGATCACGAACTTTGAATTGAGAAAGTACTTGGTCTCAGACGGATGACGTTTCTCAAGTTCACAAGAACAGAAGTGCAGAGAAGAACGCTTATTGAGAAACGGCCTATCTGTGCGGTTTCACGGTTTTAATTAACACCTGCCAGCCAAGCAGAAAAGTGTAGTCATCTGGACCATGGAATACATCAGAGTACCAACCGGGCGTGACTTAGGCTCAAATATTCGAAATAAGTTAACGTTGAATGAATAAAGAAAAAAACCCAATTTTGATTAGGTAGATCATTAACTACTATTCAGACATAAATTAACGGCGCACGTCACTGTAGGATGTCACATAAGTAACGTTCATTTTCAGTAGGCTATTAACTGAATACATTCTAGCTAATTAAAAGCAGTCTTTGCTCACTGTGCACTCTGTGCTAAAACTGCGATTGGCAGCAAAACAAAGCTATTCAGCACACAAAAGACATTAAAACATTCATATCGTCACAATCGCTCATTTTACAGAATTGAGTTAAGCTGCTTTCACACTGGACGAAAGTCAATGCAAAGACGCGAGATCGTCCTGTGGGGCGGTTAACAATAGGTGCTCCAGCGATAATGACCGTAAATATTAAAGCAGCGAAGTAATCACGCTTTATTCATTAAACGATAGTAACTGTGTACAGTTACAAAGGAAGCTAACATGTCCACTTCATGTATCAGCAACTGCTGACAGTTCGCTGGCTACGTGCTGTGAAAACGGACTGATTTCAGCTCGCTGGCTCTACGGAAACCGTCATTTATTTTTGCGGGTTTGTCGGTCCAACTAATACCGCGCCTGGCCAATCCTGGCCACGCAGGGCATATCTAGCCAAGAACCAGCCTACATCGCGCCAAAACTGCATATCGAAATACAATACACGGTGTATTTCAATGCGAGGTTTTTGGCACAGAGCTCGAAATACAATACACCCCTCGAAAATACAATACATGTGTAACAATAAATACAATACAAACATACTTTGTTTTTCAATGTCGGTCAGGATTATTCATGACAAAATTAAATACAATGCACACTTTGAAACAGAATAGCCTACACATCTCGAAATACAATACACATCTTGTAATACAATACACATCTCAAAAATACAATACGGTTGTATTGATTTAATTTTGGCACAAATAGTCCTGACTCACATTGAAAAACAAAGCATTTTTGTATTGTATTTACTGTTACACATGTATTGTATTTTCAATATGTGTATTGTATTCAAGGACGTTTGTATTGTATTTACTGTTACACAAGTATTGTATTTCAATAAGTGTATGGTATTTCAATGTGTGTATTGTATTGAATTATGGCACAAATCACCCTCCATACTTTATAAGCTAGTAGCACGTATAGCCGCTGTAGAAATTGTTGAGGAATTCGTACTGGTTAGCGTTGACTTTTGAAGGACCCAAAAACAGTTTAGCAGTTCAACAATTTTACTGTAATAATTCAGAAGGTTAAAACATGAGTACAATAAGGGAAATTCATGTGCACAGATACAAATGAAAAATAGCCTTCAAACCATCAAATGATACAGAAACCATATACAACTGATGATCTTTAGCAAAGAGTTGGAAAGAAGAATACTCAGATGAAGAGAAGTTTCTTCGAGTACAGAATCTCTGGTTGTAGAGGACCAGAGGGCTGACAGCAGCCCCGAGTTTCTCATCAGTTCAATCTTTATAGTACCTTATTCTGCGGGGAGGGCTTTTACGTCATCCATTCGCCTTACAATACATCAAACCTGATCAGCTCAGTTTTCCATGAGAACCAACAGTTAGAAATGCCCCTTCTCAAACTAAAAATGTTCTGTTTACTTCCTCCCTCCTTACTCATTGTCTGGCTTGCTGCTAAAAATTTCAGCTTGGAGTTAGGCCGAGACTTCAACTATGGTTCACCTCTTGACTTTAAATTTAGTACTTCTGTGTTCTTTAGATAAGAGGAACAAAAAGTCTGCTGCAAGCAGTGGAAAATCCCAGATGGAGAAGACAAAGAGAGTTACAGCACAATTCACTCAGATATACATTGCTTTAGTTAATACTTGATTATTAATACATTGTTTCAGTTAATATCAATTAATGCTTGATTATTAATGTATTTGGATATATAATGAATTAATACAACAATACATCAATAGATCAATACAGTAATGCTTTTGTTAGTTTTTGATTGATAATACATTTGAATATAATGGATTAATATTTTCCCACAAAATTAAACTGTAAATTATCTTTACTGGATGTACGGTCGTCGTTTTTCCACACTCGAATACTTCACTTGGTATCTAAACATTAAGGTAAGCCGAAAAAGTTGTGATTTTTTTCGATTTTGCTGGAGGTTGTGTATGGTACTCTTACTCATTGTCGTCGTCTGATAAACAGGGGCCTGTTGTTCGAAAGTAGAATAAAGAAATCCAGGATAAGTGAAAAGGCCAGGTTAGACAAAGTCTTATAAGTCCATCCTGGTTTAATTGGTTGTTCGAACGCTGAGCCAGGCTGTTGAGGGGCAGCTTTGTCAAGCCAGGTATAACGAAGGCCCAATTCCAATCCGCCCCCTGAAGACTCAAGCCCTGAACCCTCACTGACTTAATTGACGTCAGCTGTAAGGGACTGAGTCTGAGAGTCTGAGAGGGCTCCAGATCCTATAAATTGGAATTGAACAGCGCATACCCCCTTTCACGTTACCAAACTACACGCAGTTGTGACAATCAACGGTAATATTTACACGGAAACTTTTTCTTTCTCGTTCCTTCCATTACCTCGATCGGACCGCTCTTTGGTTTCTTTACCGTTTTTTTTTTGTTTACATTTCCGTATTCCGACGGCATCCCCCGTCTTTGACTTCACAACGCTATGAACTGTGGGTAATTTCCTCACCCAAAGTCAGCATCGGTGCTGACTTGCGGTAGAGGGGCAGTAAGGGCTCATTCACGGACTCACTGACTTGATGATCTGACAATGGAACAGCCCTCACACACTCACGGACTTCCGTGAACGCCTCTAAGTCAGTGAGTCCGTAAGGGGTCGGATTGAATTGGGCCTTATTCGAGTAAGTCTTGTGCGGCCACTTCCTTCAGTAGACCACAGAGGTTGATCACAGATTCACAGATGAGAGGACAGGTGTGGCTACTTTCCTCCAATGAACAGCGGATCTTAATGCTGACGTAAGGTGACACACCTCTTATAAAAAGAAGCACCGCCGCTGTTATGAAGCTCTGAGACGCAAGGCGGACTGACTAAATAAGTAATCCGAAACTATAATCCCTCGTAATCACAATTCAAGTTCCTTTCGCAAATTAACAATTGTGCTCTTTGCCTTAATGATAAGCAGTGGAAATTGATCGATTGCAAAAATGTCTTATAATGTAAAGTTACGTTCATACTGCACAAGTGGTCAAACGGTGAAAATTGAATATAAGAACATTATGCAGCCTGGTGCTTGAATAAATTGCTGATAATGTTCAAATGAGGTGTGTGAATTCTTTGGAAGGATCCTGCTCGCACATTAATTTTATTCTTATTTTCTTCAACCATCATTTAGTCTTTGCAGGTGAAATGGAGAGGACACGCGCAGCTTACTTTTCCCCGAACGAGCAGCAGCTCTTAATGGAGACATATGAAGAGGTTAAACATTTGATCAATAAAAAGGGTAACACTGCCGCCATACTAAAAATACGGGAGCATGCGTGGCAGACAATTGCGGACCGACTCAATGCGTAAGTAAACTAGAACAATACACTTTAAGCTCCAATGAATCCTCATCATTGTAATTCAAGTTCTTTTTTGCAAATGCTGTAGCCTTAAATATGAGCAGTGGGAATTGATTCATTGTGCAAATCTTTTTTCTATCTCATGTAACGTTCATACAGCACAAATACAAGTGGCCAAAAAACGCACCTGGCTCTGGTGAAAATTAAATACAAGAATATTTTGCATTCTGGTAAGTGCTTCAATAAATAGCTGATAACTATGCACAAACGAGGTGTATAGATTCTTTGGAAGGTCCCGCCTCACACTTTAAATTTTATTCTTATTTTATTACTTCAACCAGCATTTATATAGTTCAGTATAGGTTATATATTTTTTCTGCTCCATGCCATTTTCATCCTTTTGCATGCCTTTTGCCACAGCAAATTCCTTGTTTGTGTTGAGTTACTTCAATAAACCGTGTCTGATTCAGATTTTCATGTATGCACTGATTTTTAGCAGTCAAGGAGAAGGCACACAGGTCTGGCACGGGGTGGCCCACCAACCCGCTGAATTGTTTAAAAAGCGAGGCCAATCGTAGCCTCCATCAGAACATGGAATAACTGTATAAAACACATTGATTTCTGATCAGCGCGGCCGCTGACTCCACAGATAAGACAACAGAATCAACTAAGCCTGGCATTTAGCCTGGTCTGGAGCAGGCTAACTGTGGAGAATAAATCACCCTGGTAACTTGACCAGGATGACGTTATCCAGCTTTCGAACAACTGACTGCAGGCTAAATTAAGCCAGGATAACCAACATATCCCGGCTTAATCCCTTATCTAAGTTTCGAACAACAGGCCCCAGGTTAGTGATTATTGGTGTTGGCAAACATGATACCTGAAACGAACAGTTTTCTTACAGTTTTGCTTTTTAAATATTGCTAGCTGTCATGCTGTAATTAGAGCTAAAATACCGGCTGAGCTATTTAACTGTAAGGCATAAGTTTAGGTCATGAGGAAGCTAGCGAAGTTGGCACCATAACTTAGCCATGAACGTTAGAGCTCTCTTCAGTTGGTGATCTCAAGCGAACATTGCGTGCCAAATTTAGTACCTTAACTTCACGTTTGTGTAACAACTACTTGCTTGACTTTAGCAAATTCACTAGGTAGCTCCTAAGTTTTAGTTTATGAAAATTGGAAAGATTTTTTTTTTTTTAATTATGTAAAACTAATGAATTCACCAGCTTGTTTGGTACATGAGCAGAAATGGCTAGCTTAATTTAGCTCAGCTTGAGTTAGTGATTGTAATACCTCGTTTGCAAGTTGCCAACTTAATTTTTATGGAGTGTTTGTCAGTCTTACATTACCGTCAAAGCTAAGGTAACGTTATGGTAACATTTTCTAGCTTGCAAGCTCGTTTCCTGGAGTAAATTAGCTAATTTGTGTTGCGCTTGCCATTTCTCTGGGCTGGATAACCGGATAAAATATGATTTACGGAGGAACAAAAGATACACAGCACACCATGGGATAGCGTTTAGGACATCAACATTTATTTTCACAGGTGCGACACATATGTAATCATTCCTGTTGACATCACTATAGTGCAGCCCGCCCCCAATTATCCAATTATGAGAGCACACACCCCCACACAAGTCAACACCCCACTTGCTCTCATAATGTACAGGTCATATTAGCTAGGCCTACATTAATCATTCAGCATCTGGCAATTTACATTCTTTTTATAGGTTGAAACAACACTTTATAAACCAAACATAAATTTTCCAAATTTCTTTGGATTAAACTTGGTTGCAGGCTTAGTCATTACATCAGCCACCATATCTGCTGTCGGACAGTATTCTATGGTCACATTACCGCCGCTGACTGACGAGCGGACAAAATGAAAAACGAATATCAATATGCTTACACCTCTGGTGATTTACAGGATTTTTAGCCAAAGCAATGGCTCCTTGGTTATCTTCTAAGATTTTTGCTGGTGCATATTTACATTCCTTGTCCATATCCTGTAACAAATGTAAGAAATATAGACACTCTTGAGTTGTTGCAGCTAGAGCCATATATTCTGCCTCACATGTAGATAACGCAACTGTGGGCTGTTTCTTTGATTTCCACGAAACTGCGGGGCCTTGTTCAGTTAAACTCACACAATAACCCGTGGTACGGCGCCTATCCTTCAGATCCGCTGCCCAGTCAGCGTCACTGTAGGCGACAAGTTTAAGCGCCTCTTTACTTTTCTTGTAGCATAACTCATAATTGACGGTACCTTTTAAATATCTCAGCACGTTTGGCTGCTACCATATGATGTTGTTTTGGTTGTGACAGGTATTGAGACAACCTGCTCACTATCAAACTTATGTCTGGTCTGGTACATGTCATCACGTAAAAAACAAGCTGCCTATAATTTCCCGATACCTTTTGGGTCAGCAAGCTCACCATCACCATCTAGAGTTAACTTTTGTTCACACGGGTAGATCTTGGTTTACACTCAGTCATACCAAATTTTTTCTAATATCTTTGAGATATACCTCCGTTGACTCATTTTCACAATCCCTTTAGTCTGCTCAAAATCGATGCCTAGGAAATGCTTGAGTTTTCCCAAATCTTTCATTTTAAATCTTGCCATGAGCATTCTCTTCACACTCTCAATTTGTTCATGATCTCTAGCTGCAATAAGTAAATCATCCACCCAAACGACCAGTATGACCTTCTTACATCCTACTCCTCTTTTGTAGACACAGTGGTCTGCTGAGTTCTGCTCAAATCCATTTTCACTGAGGTAGTCATGTAACACTTTCGATTCCAGTTTCTTCCTGACTGTTTTAACCCATACAGTGATTTGTTCAACTTTCCCACCAGTTCCTCTCCCGTTTCTGATTTGACTTCAAAACCCTTGGGTTGCTCTATATACACATCACAGTCAATGGGTGCATTCAGATAAGCTGTCTTGACATCCATTTGATGAAGATTAAAATCATATTGCGCTGCCAATTGCATTAATGTGCGTATGGACGTCATGTTTGCTGTTGGGGAAAAAGTCTCCCGATAATCTATTCCAGCTACTTGATTGTACCCTTTTGCAACATATCTGGCCTTATATACATCCGATCCGTCAACATTACTTTTCATTGTGTGACCCATTTTCCCCCCCACTGCAGTCTTGCCGGTGGTAGGGTTGTTAATGAAAACGTGTCATTTTCTAGAAGAGAATTAACCTCTTCCTCCATAGCACTAGCCCAACTTTGGGACATTGAGGAACTCATAGCATCCTCAAAAGTCTGGGGTACACTACACACCATTCTGTAGCAATAATCGATGTTAGTTAATACCTGGTCATCATCATCAAAATCAGACACATAGTCCTTCAGGTATTTTTGGAGCTGTCCTGTCTCTTCTAGGATAGCGCATACCCTGATCATCTCCATCACCTCTTTCTCTCGGGTTTTTGGCTAAGCACTGCCTCTGGACAGGTCAAGTCACACTCTAGACTGTGTTTTGGAGTTTGATCAGGCATGGAGTGGTACAGCTCTCTTACCATAATCATCTAAATCAGTCTGAGTTTCATGTTCTACAACACCATCGTCCATAATGAACTTCACTAGTCTGTGCTTTAGAACTTTTCCCGTACTTGGGTAGTAAACAAGGTGGGCTGGGCTATTCTTGTCGAGCCCTACAAACACTCCTTTTCGCACCTGGGGTCTAACTTCTTCTTTTTTTAGTGCTTGTATGCATAACACACTGTTCCAAATGCCCTCATTTTTGACACATCTGGCTGCTTTCCTGTTAGCATGTAGTAGGGCGTCTGTTTAAATCTGTTGTTATAACATCTGTTACGTATTACTGCAGCAGCCATAACAGCATAAGCCCATAGTTCTTTAGGCAAGTTGCTCTCAATTAACATACATCTAGCCATTTCAAATAATGTTAGCCAATTTCTTTCAGCAGTCCCATTTTGATGGGGCGAGTAAAAAGCGGAAGTTTAGTCCGTATTTTGTTTCGTATGCAGTAGCGCTTGAAACTCTTTCCCCTGTGTATTCTGTGCCATTATCTGACCTAATGCACTTGATCGTCCCCATGAGGGGCAGCATCGGCAATGAACCTCTCTGTAGCTTTAGCAGTATCACTCTTTGATCTCAGAAAATACACAAACACAACACCAGAATAATCATCAGTAAAGGATAAAGCGTATCTGAACCCATCTTTTGCTTCAGGTTCAATAGGGCCAGAGAGATCAGTGTGCACTAACTCAAAAGCGCTACTTTTGCTCTCTCATCTGAATCTCGGTTCCGACTCTGAGCAAACTTCCCTTTAATGCAAACCTCGCAGTTTAGATTTGACCAACTTAGCGGCCCTTTCATTTTCATTCCCCTCACAACATGTTGCAGTTTACACACATCGTCATAATTACAATGGCCTAAAATTTTGTGCCAGGTTTGTACATCAAAACAAGCATGACATTGATCATTCTCACCAAGTGCTGTAGGTGTCGAGGTAGTACAGTCTGTTGTACTCTTTAATGTCGAATCTGGTCCGTCCTTATGAACAGCTGGTCACATCCCTGTTGGAAAATCACTGACGCTCCGTTGGCGTAGCAGTCTTAACGGAGAATATGTTCTGCGGATAGGATGGGATGTACAGTGCTCCCTTCAGCAATGCCTTCACCCGCTGGCCTTCACTGGTCATCAGGTACACCTCCGTCTCCTCTCTTGGGCCTTTACGCCGCTCGTCCTGGTCCCGTCCGCCAGCTCCAAGACGTGTTTCTCCGACTGGAAGGTGTCATCAAAGTTCTTAAATCTCTTGATGTCTGTGATTATGTGAGATGTTGCCCCTGTGTCCACCATCAGGTCCCGTTGTCTGGATCCGTTGAGCTGGCCATCAGTAATCTAGAAGCAAAAAAAGCGTGTTCTTCCTCCTCAGTTGCTCGCTTGACATCATCTCGATCTCGCCTTCTCCGTCTGCATGTAGAGTCACTGTGAGTCGCATTTTTACAGGTACTGCACCACTGTTTCTGTCTCTGGGACTGTTCATTTGGGCAAAAAACGAGCAATGTGCCCTTTCTGGTTGCAAGTGAAGCAAATGATGTTCTCTCTCCCCCTCCAGGAGTTGAACCAGTCACTTTCATCACACCATCATCGATTGAATTACAGCCCAACTTTTCAGTACTCTCAAAACTTCTCAACTTAGTTTTGAAGTCAGTGAATGTCATGACGTCATCACTCTGGGTTATATAGACGCTAAACGGTTTAAATGACTCCGGCAATCCTTTCAGAATCATTGCGATAAAAGTCCATCACTAAGCGTCTCTCCAGCCTTTCTCAGTGCTGTAATGGCCCTTTTTTCCCCGAAGCACATAGTCTGTCACAGTTTCATTGACCCCCTTCTGGAGAGATTTTAGTTCTGTGTACAGGTTGATCACTTCGCGGTTTGCCTTTACCTGCGTAGTGATTCCGCAGTATTTCAAGGCTTTCCGCCCATCTCCGTCGGCGTCCCTCATTACCAGGAGAGGCTCTTGTCGTCCAGGAACTGGATCAGTTCGGCGTAAAGGCGTCTCCAAGTTTCTCCTCGTGCATGTCTGTGTCAAAGTCCTCTGCAGATCTGTCTGGCTCATGCAAGATGGTATCCTTTAGACCTTGCAGCTGCATGTGTCCTATAAACTTCGCTTCCCACAGCTCATAATTTGTTTCGTCTCCGTCAAAACACAGTCTTAACCATCGGCTTCCAATATCCCGCCTGGGCCCATAACCTGTTGCGCTTGCCATTTCTCTGGGCTGGATAACCGGATAAAATATGATTTACGGAGGAACAAAAGATACACTGCACACCATGGGATAGCGTTTAGGACATCAACATTTATTTTCACAGGTGCGACACATATGTAATCATTCCTGTTGACATCACTATAGTGCAACCCGCCCCCAATTATCCAATTATGAGAGCACACACCCCCACACAAGTCAACAATTTGCTACAGCTGCTAATTTGTACATGCAAGTTAGTTTTGGTCAATATGATAAACATGGTCGTGCATTTAATTTAGCGAACTTGTATTACATCATATCAGAGTGGTAGCTAGCTAGCTTTCAATGCCTGGAGGCATCATTACTGTTACAGAAATGCCAGACCTCAACAAAATGCCGAACTTGGTAATGGAGAAATATTTATCAAATGTAAGCCAGCTACGTACATATTTGCTCATTAGTTAACACACGTCGTTGTTTCAGATTCTCATGGCATTTTTTACGAGTGCACAATTAAATTTGCACGGCTCAAATTGAATGAAACGCCACAGTTAATGCGTAGGCATCCATTCGGGGGAAGAAAAACTTCACTGGAGTTTGTTGGCCACATTGGTATTTGGTTAAAGTCTGTTTTATTTGTTGTGGTTTTTGGTTTAGCGTATCGTTTACTTGAATTATTGGTTATATTAATCCCAACACTTATATGGCACTATGGCTCAGTGGCGGATCTAGAAAATTTTACATGGGGTGGCAAAGGGGTGGCAAGAGGTCTGGGAGGGGTGGCATGGGACGTCCTCAGTGCGGTATTAGGAAATCCCCAATTCCAATGAAGATGGGACATTGTGTAAAACGTGAATAAAAACAGAATACAATGATTTGCAAATCTCATAAACCCATATTTTATTCACAATAGAGCATAGACAACATATCAGATGTTGTAAGTAAAGATAGGCAGAGGTTCACCAATCTGCAAAAACACTGCGTCTAAAAATTGGGGAACAATTTCAGAAAAATATTCAATTTATTTATTGTACAGTGTGTCCCAAAAAAAGGAAGCCAAGAATAAATGGTTAATTCTATAAAAATTACTTACCATTCTTTGATTAAAAATTGCATTCGGTATTACATAACTATGTCTTTTATCTAATGATGTCAAGTAAGTGGAGGTTACGCCGCACTCAGCTGAACAACAATGACACTTTTGGAGTAATTCAGTAACCACTTTGCGTCAGATTACATAAAATGATGACAGGCCTAAACACGGATGAACCTGGATGATCAGTTTCAACTTTTCATTGTCGGGGCCATTAGTGCTTTAGGTTGTGTAATGTGTACTGCTTTAAATGTAAACCCTGCTAGCTGCATGACAGATGTGCTCAAATCATGCAGCTGACAACAGAACAATGAGTTCTGACAGCGATGCCTGACTAATTTTGTGTCCTTTGTATGATGTGGAAAAAGTACACAGTTGTGCAAATAATAGTCCTAATTAGTTATATAGTTACTAAGTTTCAACAGAATACTTCTCATTTTATTCCCAGTTTCCTTTTTTCCGGATGCACTGTATTATTATGCCTTCCAAGATGTAGCAGAGTGAATATTTAGGCCTAATGAGATAAAAGTACCTCAAAATAAATACAGCAGAAGTACTTAAGTCACAGTCCAGGACTGATATTGGCCATCTCTTTTAAGAGAGCTTCAGACGACGATTGTTGTGCTGTGCAGCAAAACGTCTCACAAACATATCCAAATCTAGCTGTTTTGCACGCTGTTTCAATACTGAGAACAGCTAGATTTCTAAGACGATCGTCTGATGATTGTCAGGCTACATAGACCTCTAGTCGTGTGGTGGAATTTCCGCCAAGTCGGATATTGCTCCTGCCGCGAGTACTTATGAGCTACGTCAAGAAACGGAATTGCTAGATCTACACAAACATATATACGGTACAATAATAACAATTATATTTCAAGTTTCAATGGAATTTAAGAAATTTTGCCTGGTTCGGCTGACACATGCCAAATTCATTAGGACATACCATCCGTATGTTTGCAAAAAGGGCTAACGATAGTCGGTATGCGGACCCGCCGTGCCTTTTTTACCTCTGATAGAATGAGGCGAGAGGCGAATAATACCGCTGCCTTACCTTTAGCATACAGGCTAGAGATACGGGTCCGTGCCCGTATCCACTGCCCTGACAGTAACCCCTGACCTGGTTTTATTATGCAGCCTCATTGCTGGGATATTGGTCACATAACACTGAAACTTAACAGCGACCCTCTGGATTCAAACATTCCTGTTTTTGATATCTAGCTAAATGCATCATAAACTGTTCTCGTTTTTACAATAATCAAAACTAACCGAAGAGAAAAATGCTCCAACAAATCACACGGGAGTGAGTCACTTTTGACCAGCGATTAATGAACGCATTGAACCATCGCCTTTAGCGTACATTCCATCTATTACAAATTTAACTTAACTTTATTCACCGGGGGCAACTGACTTTACTTGGAGAAAGTTGCGTGGCTAAGTGGCTCCACTCTGCTGCGCTGCACGCAGACTCCAACATGTGTCCATGCCAACTGACACACGCCAGCGCGGAGCAGGAGGCTCGTCACGCAGACTCCGTGCGTTTGATGCAGGACCGTAGCTAAGTATCTGAGGAGCCGAATATTATATTTACATTTATATATTTTTTTGTTGAATTCATCTTTTATTTCGATGCTTTGAGGGGCTTTTAGACATAGTGGTGATTTGTTTTACAAATAGTTTTAAGAACTTTAAAGTTAGGGGGGCAGCTAGGGGGGCAAGGCTCAACAGTGGGGGGGCAGTTGCCCCCCTCTGCCCCCCTGTAGATCCGCCCCTGCTATGGCTGTAGAATTGGGCGGCGTTTCACAGAGATCGTAAGAAATACGATAAGCGGAAAGATAGGATAGACTAAGATACGAGAGGCGTTTCAGGCAAAGCCTCGTAAAATGAGAAAATCGTAAGCAGAAAATTACGAAAACCATAATAACTTTAAGATACGACCAGTGGCGGGCGGTGGACAGAGAACAAGGAGAGCGATAAACATGTCTTTAAACTGCTTATTAGTCGTGATCTGTTTTCAGTCAATTTCCCTGGTAAAAGACACTTGAACTCTACTCTCTCA
>JAFJMP010000184.1:0-28891 GCA_029692085.1 Gymnothorax javanicus | reverse complement strand
TGTGGGGTTTGCGCTTCATTGTGGGAGAAAGCAAGAGGAACTAACAGCACCCGGCATCCCCAGGTGGTCACCCATTCAAGTACTAATCAGACCCTACACAGCTTAGCTGCCCAGATCAGACATTTTTTGGATGGTGTGACTGTAAGCCAGATGTCAACCAACTAATTCAAGTTAAATAGTTACAAAATATAAGTGAGTGATCTAAGACCAAAAATGCCCGAGGGAGCTTGGATTTCAGATTGCTTCCTGTCTGCTGCTTGTCTGCCGTCCTGCCTGGCCAGCTATTCACACCTTTGTTGTTTCTGAGGCGGCCTCACAAAGGGCAACAACAACTCACAGCGATAGCTTTTCACATATGATTGTCTTGCTTCACAAGGTATTCGCACCTTTGCTGGATCGAAGGAAGCTCCATATAAAAACAACGACAAATTACGAAAAACCACATTTCAAATATCTTTTTTATCAGACAGCAAAGTCAAGACAAGGTTGATCTAAGAATGTTTCTACATAGCATTAATAATTAAGTCAAGCATTGCCGAGTCTGACACCACACCCTTCCACAAGTCGCCATTGTGGTGGAAATGGTCAATAATATGGGGATTCCTCCGCATCTCAGAATGCGACGCTTCTCTGGAGACCCTTTCCAGCAGAGCTTAGGAATTCCAACAGGGAGAAGCTTCGAGATCATCTTGCAGATGAACAGTGGATAGAATTAGCCAAACTTGACTTCGGCATTTTAATTGGATTTTTGATGTGACTTCACTGTCCATTCACTGAAAAAAATGGGGAAGACGTCAGAACAAACGGAAACAGCCAATCTGCAATCTGACAGGTAACGATTCGTTACGAATGACAACAATGAGTCCCAAACGCACTGTATGGTGGTCCAGTGATAGGGCCACATGCTTTTTAAATTGCTGCAGAGGGAAACAATTTGACTGAACCCTTAATCAACGTAAACAATCAATAGGTTCCTCATTGGTGAAACTGTCAGCACATGGTTGCAAAAACCAACAATTTATTTGACAAACAATATATTTAAACCTGTTTCATATTGTGTTCATTTTATTAAGTACAGGCAAATTACTTTGAAAGAATTCAAAACACCTGCGGCCGGTAACCTAATATGGAGCTTCGAGATTTTTTAAGAGTCTAATTTGATCTGTTTAGAAATGTTTTTACCTGAAAATCCTCACAATATGGAACAAGAGCCATAAGGAGACGACATATCCCCGCGGCCCCACGTCATCAAACCCCAATGCCAATGAAGTTGGGACGTTGTGTAAAATGTGAATACAAACAGAGTGCAATGATTTGTGAATCTCATAAACCCACATTTTATTCACAATAGAACATGGACATCATATCCGATGTTGAAAGTGAGACATGACATTTCACCATTTCATGAAAAATATTAGCTCATTTTGAATTTGATGGCAGCAACACATCTCAAAAAAGTTGGGACAGGGGCAACAGAAGGCTGCAAAAGTTTAAGGTACTCATAAAAAAAACTTCTGTAGCATTTAACAACGAAGTTGGTTAATTGGCACAGGTCAGTAACCGATCATGCTTTAAAAAGAGCATTTTAGAGAGGCAGAGTCTCTCAGAGGTAAAGATGTATGGAGGCTCACCAATCTGTGAAAATCTCAGTCTAAAAATTGTGTAACAATTTCAGAGAAATGTTCCTCAATGTAAAATTGCCAAGATTTTGAATATCCCACCATCTACAGTACATAATATCATCAAAAGATTCAGAGAATCTGGAGAAATCTGTCTGCGCACGGGACAGGCCAATGGTCAGTATTGGATGCTCATGATCTTTGGGCCCTCAGACGGCACTGCATTAAAAGCAGGCATAATTTTGCACTGGAATTCACTGCAAAGGTTCAGAAACACATCATGTTGCACACCTAATGCCAGTTAACTTAATTACTTGCTTAATGTTCTTTCAGCTGATTCTCTCAGCTAATAAATGCTTTTTCAGCCATATTGTGCCTGTGTCCCAACTTTTTGACACCTGTAGCAGCCAGAAAATTTGAAACCACCGCTGTTCTATTTAAGACACGTGACAGCGAAGGCCTGTTTGGTCACAATACACGCCCGACGGCTAAGCGGGGAGAGCAGGGACATTTTTTTTTCAAAACGTTATCAGAAAGCACGCTACTGAATCGCGGTCAATTTTTTTTGTTTTCATAAAAAGAGTGAGTCAATTAAAATCAAATTAAATAATAAAAAAATATCACTAACAAATCGCACGCACACACCTGGATATGTTTCCATGAGTATTAGACACGGACTGAGAATCTGCTTTCTACCTTAGGCCCCATTGGCAGTGGTGTTTATGGCAACGGTGCTCTTTATATAGCCACAGAATATGCTTACGATGCACTCTGCATCTTTGAGGTCACAGTGACTTCTCAGCGGAATATCAGAAAATTCGAATCTCTCATGCATCGGGCATGTTTACTCTTTTCTCCCTCCTGTACAAGTGACTGTGTTTGATCATTGACGCCTCCGCTGCTCCATGTAAGGCAAGTCACAGTGGATGGCCTGTTTGGTCGCAATACACACTCGACAGCTAAGCGGGGATAGCAGGGACATTATTCCACAACGTTAACAGAAAGCATGCTACCGAATCGCGGTCAATTTTTTGTTTAAAAAAAAAGTGTGAGTCAAATAAAATCAAATGAAAAAAAAATCACTACCAAATCGCACGTACACCTGGTCATGTTTCCATGAGTATTAGACACGGACTGAGAAACTGCTTTCTACCGTAGGGGCCGCCATGGCAGAGATGATGTTTATGTCAACGGCACTCTTTATATAGCCACAGAATAAGCTAACGATGCACTCTCCTTCTTTTGACGTCACAGTGACTTCTCAGCAGCGGTATATATCTCGGCCGCTCTCATTACCTACATAGCATGTGAGAGCGCAGATTCTGCTGCGATTTCACTTTGATTCATTTATCACCCCACCGGGTGAAATTGGATTTCCTATACGATGTGGAGAAAAAACTAGACTACCTAAAGCCTCCTTTCTCCTGCAAAGTTGGCTTTAACATCCGGTCATTGCTGAACAAAACCTGTAGTGCTTTACGCAATTTGTATGCGTTTGACTTTATTTGTCAAAATGTTTAATTCCTGTCGCCCTGTTGCCTGTGAAAACCTTGCGCACTGTGCCGAAATATGCATTTTCCATCCTCTCTTAAAAACTTTAGTTTTACTGACATTTTTGGATAAATATTTAAGTTTTGAAAATTATCAGTTTACCTGATTTTTATCATTTTGGCACTAGCTTTCACTTACAAATACCGTATTGTTCTCCCGGGAAATCCCTTTGAAAAAGTGGGGAATTCTTATTTTCGTGGGCTAGGCTTCTAACAGTCAAAATAAGTCATCCTGTGTGTGCATTTTATGGTCTATCGTCAGTATACGTTTACAACAATAATAGATGGCGCCAAACAACAGCCTGCCTTGTTTTATATTGGTTTTTTCTATCAATATGTTTTATCAGTATTTTCAAAGAAATTTTCGTGATTATTATTATTCTTTAATGATTAAAACAAGATTTTGTCATCAAAACCCTCATATTTCCAAAAATATGTCCTGAGAAAGGGGGGTCGCCTCATATCCAGGATCGCCTTATATTCGAAACATACGGTATGTCCTTGTTTGAAAAAAGTGCCCTAGAGCACAGTGACAAACTGGTCCATAAATGGAATGAGGATCTGCAGGTCTTCAATCCAACCAAGCAGAAGCACACCTGATAAACTAATGTAATCATTAATGTAATAGATTCTACCCTAAAGGAGGAACTCATCACAGTTGTTGTTGGTCTGGATGATACTCCCCTGTATCCAGAACCAATAATACTGACATATAGGCATGGCGGAGGTATGCGCCTACCAAGTGCCCTTCTAGTTTTCAAAATGAGCAGCTGCTCAGACGGCATTAGGGCTATTTCTTGTGCTCAACAAGGCATGGTAGTTAATAAGTCTGTTCTGAGCCTAGTGGCCCACCAGGCCCGTGCTTAACCCTGGTTTCTGTGACATGAAGCAACTAGGAGTATTGCTACTCCCCCTGGATGGGATGCTAGTCCAACTGGGGTTCTCCCTCAGCTCTTAGTCAGGTTTTCCTGACAATTTTGCTGGTACCCATTTGTACACCTGGATAGAGTGAGGCAGTGTGGAAGTGAAGTGTTTTGCCTAAGAACACATTGCACAGGCCATGGCAAGGACTTGAACACAGAATCTTTCCATCCCAAGTCAAGCCAATTTCACCACTGCGCTAACGCTGCTCCCCTTCAACATGGCATGGATGGATGACGGGAAATATGACTGCATCCTCTTTATTGATAAAAATGCACAACTCAGTGTAATACTTTTAAGCTGTGAGATGTTTCCACAGTGACAGCATTTCAAAGTCCTTTAAGAATTCAAAGGACAAATGAGTGTTTTGCCAAGATTCTTCATTTTTGTTGCTTCCTTTATTGCAGAATGATGATAATAAGAACAGCAAGGAATCTTTCCCTAAATTTATACATCAGTTGTGGGGTTTGCGCTTCATTGTGGGAGAAAGCAAGAGGAACTAACAGCACCCGCATCCCCAGGTGGTCACCCATTCAAGTACTAATCAGACCCTACACAGCTTAGCTGCCCAGATCAGACATTTTTTTTGACGGTGTGACTGTAAGCCAGATGTCAACCAACTAATTCAAGTTAAATAGTTACAAAATATAAGTGAGTGATCTAAGACCAAAAAAAATGCCCGAGGGAGCTTGGATTTCAGATTGCTTCCTGTCTGCTGCTTGTCTGCCGTCCTGCCTGGCCAGCTATTCACACCTTTGTTGTTTCTGAGGCGGCCTCACAAAGGGCAACAACAACTCACAGCGATAGCTTTTCACATATGATTGTCTTGTTTCACAAGGTATTCGCACCTTTGCTGGATCGAGGAAGCTCCATACAAAAACAACGACAAATTACGAAAACCACATTTCAAATATCTTTTTTTATCAGACAGCAAAGTCAAGACAAGGTTGATCTAAGAATGTTTCTACATAGCATTAATAATTAAGTCAAGCATTGCCGAGTCTGACACCACACCCTTCCACAAGTCGCCATTGTGGTGGAAATGGTCAATAATATGGGGATTCCTCCGCATCTCAGAATGCGTACGCTTTCTCTGGAGACCCTTTTCCAGCAGAGCTTAGGAATTCCAACAGGGAGAAGCTTCGAGATCATCTTGCAGATGAACAGTGGATAGAATTAGCCAAACTTGACTTCTGCATTTTAATTGGATCTTTGATGTGACTTCACTGTCCATTCACTGAAAAAAAAAATGGGGAAGACGTAAGAACAAACGGAAACAGCCAATCCAAGAATCTGACAGGTAACGATTCGTTACGAATGACAACAATGAGTCCCAAACGCACTGTATGGTGGTCCAGTGATAGGGCCACATGCTTTTTAAATTGCTGCAGAGGGAAACAATTTGACTGAACCCTTAATCAACGTAAACAATCAATAGGTTTCTCTCATTGGTGAAATTGTCAGCACATGGTTGCAAAAACCAACAATTTATTTGACAAACAATATATTTAAACCTGTTTCATATTGTGTTCATTTTATTAAGTACAGGCAAATTACTTTGAAAGAATTCAAAACACCTGCGGTCGGTAACCTAATATGGAGCTTCGAGATTTTTTAGAGTCTAATTTGATCTGTTTAGAAATGTTTTTTTTACCTGAAAATCCTCACAATATGGAACAAGAGCCATAAGGAGACGACATATCCCCGCTGCCCCACGCCATCAAACCCCAATGCCAATGAAGTTGGGACGTTGTGTAAAATGTGAATACAAACAGAGTGCAATGATTTGTGAATCTCATAAACCCACATTTTATTCACAATAGAACATGGACATCATATCCGATGTTGAAAGTGAGACATGACATTTCACCATTTCATGAAAAATATTAGCTCATTTTTGAATTTGATGGCAGCAACACATCTCAAAAAAAAAGTTGGGACAGGGGCAACAGAAGGCTGCAAAAGTTTAAGGTACTCATAAAAAAAAACTTCTGTAGCATTTAACAACGAAGTTGGTTAATTGGCACAGGTCAGTAACCGACATGCTTTAAAAAAGCATTTTAGAGAGGCAGAGTCTCTCAGAGGTAAAGATGTATGGAGGCTCACCAATCTGTGAAAATCTCAGTCTAAAAATTGTGTAACAATTTCAGAGAAATGTTCCTCAATGTAAAATTGCCAAGATTTTGAATATCCCACCATCTACAGTACATAATATCATCAAAAGATTCAGAGAATCTGGAGAAATCTGTCTGCGCACGGGACAGGCCAATGGTCAGTATAGGGTGCTCATGATCTTTGGGCCCTCAGACGGCACTGCATTAAAAGCAGGCATAATTTTGCACTGGAATTCACTGCAAAGGTTCAGAAACACATCATGTTGCACACCTAATGCCAGTTAACTTAATTACTTGCTTAATGTTCTTTCAGCTGATTCTCTCAGCTAATAAATGCTTTTTTCAGCCATATTGTGCCTGTGTCCCAACTTTTTGACACCTGTAGCAGCCAGAAAATTTGAAACCACCGCTGTTCTATTTAAGACACGTGACAGCGAAGGCCTGTTTGGTCACAATACACGCCCGACGGCTAAGCGGGAGAGCAGGGACATTTTTTTTTCAAAACGTTATCAGAAAGCACGCTACTGAATCGCGGTCAATTTTTTTTGTTTTCATAAAAAGAGTGAGTCAATTAAAATCAAATTAAATAATAAAAAAAAATATCACTAACAAATCGCACGCACACCTGGATATGTTTCCATGAGTATTAGACACGGACTGAGAATCTGCTTTCTACCTTAGGCCCCATTGGCAGTGGTGTTTATGGCAACGGTGCTCTTTATATAGCCACAGAATATGCTTACGATGCACTCTGCATCTTTGAGGTCACAGTGACTTCTCAGCGGAATATCAGAAAATTCGAATCTCTCATGCATCGGGCATGTTTACTCTTTTTCTCTCCTCCTGTACAAGTGACTGTGTTTGATCATTGACGCCCGCGCCGTTCCATGTAAGGCAAGTCACAGTGGATGGCCTGTTTGGTCGCAATACACACTCGACAGCTAAGCGGGGATAGCAGGGACATTATTCCACAACGTTAACAGAAAGCATGCTACCGAATCGCGGTCAATTTTTTGTTTAAAAAAAAGTGAGTCAAATAAAATCAAATGAAAAAAAAAATCACTACCAAATCGCACGTACACCTGGTCATGTTTCCATGAGTATTAGACACGGACTGAGAAACTACTTTCTACCGTAGGGCCGCCATGGCAGCGATGTTTATGTCAACGGCACTTTTATATAGCCACAGAATAAGCTAACGACGCTAACGACGCACTCTCCTTTTTTTTTGACGTCACAGTGACTTCTCAGCGGTATATATCTCGCCGCCTCATTACCTACATAGCATGTGAGAGCGCAGATTCTGCTGCGATTTCACTTTGATTCATTTATCACCCCACCGGGTGAAATTGGATTTCCTATACGATGTGGAGAAAAAACTAGACTACCTAAAGCCTCCTTTCTCCTGCAAAGTTGGCTTTAACATCCGGTCATTGCTGAACAAAACCTGTAGTGCTTTACGCAATTTGTATGCGTTTGACTTTATTTGTCAAAATGTTTAATTCCTGTCGCCTGTTGCCTGTGAAAAACCTTATGACTGTGCCGAAATATGCATTTTCCATCCTCTCTTAAAAACTTTAGTTTTACTGACATTTTTGGATAAATATTTAAGTTTTGAAAATTATCAGTTTACCTGATTTTTTTTATCATTTTGGCACTAGCTTTCACTTACAAATACCGTATTGTTCTCCCGGAAATCCCTTTGAAAAAGTGGGGAATTCTTATTTTCGTGGGCTAGGCTTCTAACAGTCAAAATAAGTCATCCTGTGTGTGCATTTTATGGTCTATCGTCAGTATACGTTTACAATAGATGATGGCGCCAAAACAGCCTGCCTTTTTTTTTATATTGGTTTTTCTATCAATATGTTTTATCAGTATTTTCAAAGAAATTTTCGTGATTATTATTATTCTTTAATGATTAAAACAAGATTTTGTCATCAAAACCCTCATATTTCCAAAAATATGTCCTGAGAAAGGGGGGTCGCCTCATATCCAGGATCGCCTTATATTCGAAACATACGGTATGTCCTTGTTTGAAAAAAGTGCCCTAGAGCACAGTGACAAACTGGTCCATAAATGGAATGAGGATCTGCAGGTCTTCAATCCAACCAAGCAGAAGCACACCTGATAAACTAATGTAATCATTAATGTAATAGATTCTACCCTAAAGGAGGAACTCATCACAGTTGTTGTTGGTCTGGATGATACTCCCCTGTATCCAGAACCAATAATACTGACATATAGGCATGGCGGAGGTATGCGCCTACCAAGTGCCCTTCTAGTTTTCAAAATGAGCAGCTGCTCAGACGGCATTAGGGCTATTTCTTGTGCTCAACAAGGCATGGTAGTTAATAAGTCTGTTCTGAGCCTAGTGGCCCACCAGGCCCGTGCTTAACCCTGGTTTCTGTGACATGAAGCAACTAGGAGTATTGCTACTCCCCCTGATGGGATGCTAGTCCAACTGGGGTTCTCCTCAGCTCTTAGTCAGGTTTTCCTGACAATTTTGCTGGTACCCATTTGTACACCTGGATAGAGTGAGGCAGTGTGGAAGTGAAGTGTTTTGCCTAAGAACACATTGCACAGGCCATGGCAAGGACTTGAACACAGAATCTTTCCATCCCAAGTCAAGCCAATTTCACCACTGCGCTAACGCTAACGTCCTCCCTTCAACATGGCATGGATGACGGGAAATATGACTGCATCCTCTTTATTGATAAAAATGCACAACTCAGTGTAATACTTTTAAGCTGTGAGATGTTTCCACAGTGACAGCATTTCAAAGTCCTTTAAGAATTCAAAGGACAAATGAGTGTTTTGCCAAGATTCTTCATTTTTTTTTTTTTTTTTATTGCAGAATGATGATAATAAGAACAGCAAGGGAATCTTTCCCTAAATTTATACATCAGTTGTGGGGTTTGCGCTTCATTGTGGGAGAAAGCAAGAGGAACTAACAGCACCCGGCATCCCCAGGTGGTCACCCATTCAAGTACTAATCAGACCCTACACAGCTTAGCTGCCCAGATCAGACATTTTTTGGACGGTGTGACTGTAAGCCAGATGTCAACCAACTAATTCAAGTTAAATAGTTACAAAATATAAGTGAGTGATCTAAGACCAAAAATGCCCGAGGGAGCTTGGATTTCAGATTGCTTCCTGTCTGCTGCTTGTCTGCCGTCCTGCCTGGCCAGCTATTCACACCTTTGTTGTTTCTGAGGCGGCCTCACAAAGGGCAACAACAACTCACAGCGATAGCTTTTCACATATGATTGTCTTGTTTCACAAGGTATTCGCACCTTTGCTGGATCGAAGGAAGCTCCATACAAAACAACGACAAATTACGAAAACCACATTTCAAATATCTTTTTTTATCAGACAGCAAAGTCAAGACAAGGTTGATCTAAGAATGTTTCTACATAGCATTAATAATTAAGTCAAGCATTGCCGAGTCTGACACCACACCCTTCCACAAGTCGCCATTGTGGTGGAAATGGTCAATAATATGGGGATTCCTCCGCATCTCAGAATGCGACGCGCTTCTCTGGAGACCCTTTTTCCAGCAGAGCTTAGGAATTCCAACAGGGAGAAGCTTTCGAGATCATCTTGCAGATGAACAGTGGATAGAATTAGCCAAACTTGACTTCTGCATTTTAATTGGATCTTTGATGTGACTTCACTGTCCATTCACTGAAAAAAATGGGGAAGACGAAGAACAAACGGAAACAGCCAATCCGCAATCTGACAGGTAACGATTCGTTACGAATGACAACAATGAGTCCCAAACGCACTGTATGGTGGTCCAGTGATAGGGCCACATGCTTTTTAAATTGCTGCAGAGGGAAACAATTTGACTGAACCCTTAATCAACGTAAACAATCAATAGGTTTCCTCATTGGTGAAATTGTCAGCACATGGTTGCAAAACCAACAATTTATTTGACAAACAATATATTTAAACCTGTTTCATATTGTGTTCATTTTATTAAGTACAGGCAAATTACTTTGAAAGAATTCAAAACACCTGCGGTCGGGTAACCTAATATGGAGCTTCGAGATTTTTTAAGAGTCTAATTTGATCTGTTTAGAAATGTTTTTACCTGAAAATCCTCACAATATGGAACAAGAGCCATAAGGAGACGACATATCCCCGCGCCCCACGCCATCAAACCCCAATGCCAATGAAGTTGGGACGTTGTGTAAAATGTGAATACAAACAGAGTGCAATGATTTGTGAATCTCATAAAAACCCACATTTTATTCACAATAGAACATGGACATCATATCCGATGTTGAAAGTGAGACATGACATTTCACCATTTCATGAAAAAAAATTAGCTCATTTTGAATTTGATGGCAGCAACACATCTCAAAAAAAGTTGGGACAGGGGCAACAGAAGGCTGCAAAAGTTTAAGGTACTCATAAAAAAAAAACTCTGTAGCATTTAACAACGGTTGGTTAATTGGCACAGGTCAGTAACCGATCATGCTTAAAAAGAGCATTTTAGAGAGGCAGAGTCTCTCAGAGGTAAAGATGTATGGAGGCTCACCAATCTGTGAAAATCTCAGTCTAAAAATTGTGTAACAATTTCAGAGAAATGTTCCTCAATGTAAAATTGCCAAGATTTTGAATATCCCACCATCTACAGTACATAATATCATCAAAAGATTCAGAGAATCTGGAGAAATCTGTCTGCGCACGGGACAGGCCAATGGTCAGTATTGATGCTCATGATCTTTGGGCCCTCAGACGGCACTGCATTAAAAGCAGGCATAATTTTGCACTGAATTCACTGCAAAGGTTCAGAAACACATCATGTTGCACACCTAATGCCAGTTAACTTAATTACTTGCTTAATGTTCTTTCAGCTGATTCTCTCAGCTAATAAATGCTTTTTTCAGCCATATTGTGCCTGTGTCCCAACTTTTTTGACACCTGTAGCAGCCAGAAAATTTGAAACCACCGCTGTTCTATTTAAGACACGTGACAGCGAAGGCCTGTTTGGTCACAATACACGCCCGACGGCTAAGCGGGAGCAGGGACATTTTTTCAAAACGTTATCAGAAAGCACGCTACTGAATCGCGGTCAATTTTTTTTTTTCATAAAAAAGTGAGTCAATTAAAATCAAATTAAATAATAAAAAAATCACTAACAAATCGCACGTACACCTGGATATGTTTCCATGAGTATTAGACACGGACTGAGAATCTGCTTTCTACCTTAGGCCCCATTGGCAGTGGTGTTTATGGCAACGGTGCTTTTATATAGCCACAGAATATGCTTACGATGCACTCTGCATCTTTGAGGTCACAGTGACTTCTCAGCGAATATCAGAAAATTCGAATCTCTCATGCATCGGGCATGTTTACTCTTTTTCTCCTCCTGTACAAGTGACTGTGTTTGATCATTGACGCCCCGCCGCTCCATGTAAGGCAAGTCACAGTGGATGGCCTGTTTGGTCGCAATACACACTCGACAGCTAAGCGGGATAGCAGGGACATTATTCCACAACGTTAACAGAAAGCATGCTACCGAATCGCGGTCAATTTTTTTTTTTAAAAAAAGTGTGAGTCAAATAAAATCAAATGAAAAAAAAAAAATCACTACCAAATCGCACGCACACCTGGTCATGTTTCCATGAGTATTAGACACGGACTGAGAAACTACTTTTTCACCGTAGGGCCGCCATGGCAGCGATGTTTATGTCAACGGCACTCTTTATATAGCCACAGAATAAGCTAACGACGCACTCTCCTTTTTGACGTCACAGTGACTTCTCAGGTATATATCTCGCCGCCTCATTACCTACATAGCATGTGAGAGCGCAGATTCTGCTGCGATTTCACTTTGATTCATTTATCACCCCACCGGGTGAAATTGGATTTCCTATACGATGTGGAGAAAAAACTAGACTACCTAAAGCCTCCTTTCTCCTGCAAAGTTGGCTTTAACATCCGGTCATTGCTGAACAAAACCTGTAGTGCTTTACGCAATTTGTATGCGTTTGACTTTATTTGTCAAAATGTTTAATTCCTGTCGCCTGTTGCCTGTGAAAACCTTTAAGACTGTGCCGAAAATATGCATTTTCCATCCTCTCTTAAAAACTTTAGTTTTACTGACATTTTTGGATAAATATTTAAGTTTTGAAAATTATCAGTTTACCTGATTTTTATCATTTTGGCACTAGCTTTCACTTACAAATACCGTATTGTTCTCCCGGAAATCCCTTTGAAAAAGGGGGAATTCTTATTTTCGTGGGCTAGGCTTCTAACAGTCAAAATAAGTCATCCTGTGTGTGCATTTTATGGTCTATCGTCAGTATACGTTTACAACATAGATGGCGCCAAACAACAGCCTGCCTTGTTTTATATTGGTTTTTCTATCAATATGTTTTATCAGTATTTTCAAAGAAATTTTCGTGATTATTATTATTCTTTAATGATTAAAACAAGATTTTGTCATCAAAACCCTCATATTTCCAAAAATATGTCCTGAGAAAGGGGGGGGGTCGCCTCATATCCAGGATCGCCTTATATTCGAAACATACGGTATGTCCTTGTTTGAAAAAAAGTGCCCTAGAGCACAGTGACAAACTGGTCCATAAATGGAATGAGGATCTGCAGGTCTTCAATCCAACCAAGCAGAAGCACACCTGATAAACTAATGTAATCATTAATGTAATAGATTCTACCCTAAAGGAGGAACTCATCACAGTTGTTGTTGGTCTGGATGATACTCCCCTGTATCCAGAACCAATAATACTGACATATAGGCATGGCGGAGGTATGCGCTACCAAGTGCCCTTCTAGTTTTCAAAATGAGCAGCTGCTCAGACGGCATTAGGGCTATTTCTTGTGCTCAACAAGGCATGGTAGTTAATAAGTCTGTTCTGAGCCTAGTGGCCCACCAGGCCCGTGCTTAACCCTGGTTTCTGTGACATGAAGCAACTAGGAGTATTGCTACTCCCCCTGGATGGGATGCTAGTCCAACTGGGGTTCTCCTCAGCTCTTAGTCAGGTTTTCCTGACAATTTTGCTGGTACCCATTTGTACACCTGGATAGAGTGAGGCAGTGTGGAAGTGAAGTGTTTTGCCTAAGAACACATTGCACAGGCCATGGCAAGGACTTGAACACAGAATCTTTCCATCCCAAGTCAAGCCAATTTCACCACTGCGCTAAACGCTGCTCTCCCTTCAACATGGCATGGATGACGTGGAAATATGACTGCATCCTCTTTATTGATAAAAATGCACAACTCAGTGTAATACTTTTTAAGCTGTGATATGTTTCCACAGTGACAGACAGCATTTCAAAGTCCTTTAAGAATTCAAAGGACAAATGAGTGTTTTGCCAAGATTCTTCATTTTTGTTGCTTCCTTTATTGCAGAATGATGATAATAAGAACAGCAAGGGAATCTTTCCCTAAATTTATACATCAGTTGTGGGGTTTGCGCTCATTGTGGGAGAAAGCAAGAGGAACTAACAGCACCCGGCATCCCCAGGTGGTCACCCATTCAAGTACTAATCAGACCCTACACAGCTTAGCTGCCCAGATCAGACATTTTTGGATGGGTGTGACTGTAAGCCAGATGTCAACCAACTAATTCAAGTTAAATAGTTACAAAATATAAGTGAGTGATCTAAGACCAAAAATGCCCGAGGGAGCTTGGATTTCAGATTGCTTCCTGTCTGCTGCTTGTCTGCCGTCCTGCCTGGCCAGCTATTCACACCTTTTTTGTTTCTGAGGCGGCCTCACAAAGGGCAACAACAACTCACAGCGATAGCTTTTCACATATGATTGTCTTGTTTCACAAGGTATTTCGCACCTTTGCTGGATCGAAGGAAGCTCCATACAAAAAAAACGACAAATTACGAAAACCACATTTCAAATATCTTTTTTTATCAGACAGCAAAGTCAAGACAAGGTTGATCTAAGAATGTTTCTACATAGCATTAATAATTAAGTCAAGCATTGCCGAGTCTCTGACACCACACCCTTCCACAAGTCGCCATTGTGGTGGAAATGGTCAATAATATGGGGATTCCTCCGCATCTCAGAATGCGACGCTTCTCTGGAGACCCTTTTCCAGCAGAGCTTAGGAATTCCAACAGGGAGAAGCTTCGAGATCATCTTGCAGATGAACAGTGGATAGAATTAGCCAAACTTGACTTCTGCATTTTAATTGATCTTTTTGATGTGACTTCACTGTCCATTCACTGAAAAAAATGGGGAAGACGAAGAACAAACGGAAACAGCCAATCCGCAATCTGACAGGTAACGATTCGTTACGAATGACAACAATGAGTCCCAAACGCACTGTATGGTGGTCCAGTGATAGGGCCACATGCTTTTTAAATTGCTGCAGAGGGAAACAATTTGACTGAACCCTTAATCAACGTAAAACAATCAATAGGTTTCTCATTGGTGAAATTGTCAGCACATGGTTGCAAAACCAACAATTTATTTGACAAAAACAATATATTTAAACCTGTTTCATATTGTGTTCATTTTATTAAGTACAGGCAAATTACTTTGAAAGAATTCAAAACACCTGCGGCCGGTAACCTAATATGGAGCTTCGAGATTTTTTTTAGAGTCTAATTTGATCTGTTTAGAAATGTTTTTACCTGAAAATCCTCACAATATGGAACAAGAGCCATAAGGAGACGACATATCCCCGCGGCCCCACGTCATCAAACCCCAATGCCAATGAAGTTGGGACGTTGTGTAAAATGTGAATACAAACAGAGTGCAATGATTTGTGAATCTCATAAACCCACATTTTATTCACAATAGAACATGGACATCATATCCGATGTTGAAAGTGAGACATGACATTTCACCATTTCATGAAAAAAATATTAGCTCATTTTGAATTTGATGGCAGCAACACATCTCAAAAAAAAGTTGGGACAGGGGCAACAGAAGGCTGCAAAAGTTTAAGGTACTCATAAAAAAAACTTCTGTAGCATTTAACAACGAAGTTGGTTAATTGGCACAGGTCAGTAACCGATCATGCTTTAAAAAGAGCATTTTAGAGAGGCAGAGTCTCTCAGAGGTAAAGATGTATGGAGGCTCACCAATCTGTGAAAATCTCAGTCTAAAAATTGTGTAACAATTTCAGAGAAATGTTCCTCAATGTAAAATTGCCAAGATTTTGAATATCCCACCATCTACAGTACATAATATCATCAAAAGATTCAGAGAATCTGGAGAAATCTGTCTGCGCACGGGACAGGCCAATGGTCAGTATTGATGCTCATGATCTTTGGGCCCTCAGACGGCACTGCATTAAAAGCAGGCATAATTTTGCACTGAATTCACTGCAAAGGTTCAGTTCAAAACACATCATGTTGCACACCTAATGCCAGTTAACTTAATTACTTGCTTAATGTTCTTTCAGCTGATTCTCTCAGCTAATAAATGCTTTTTTCAGCCATATTGTGCCTGTGTCCCAACTTTTTGACACCTGTAGCAGCCAGAAAATTTGAAACCACCGCTGTTCTATTTAAGACACGTGACAGCGAAGGCCTGTTTGGTCACAATACACGCCCGACGGCTAAGCGGGGAGAGCAGGGACATTTTTTCAAAACGTTATCAGAAAGCACGCTACTGAATCGCGGTCAATTTTTTTTTTGTTTCATAAAAAGAGTGAGTCAATTAAAATCAAATTAAATAATAAAAAAATATCACTAACAAATCGCACGCACACCTGGATATGTTTCCATGAGTATTAGACACGGACTGAGAATCTGCTTTCTACCTTAGGCCCCATTGGCAGTGGTGTTTATGGCAACGGTGCTCTTTATATAGCCACAGAATATGCTTACGATGCACTCTGCATCTTTGAGGTCACAGTGACTTCTCAGCGAATATCAGAAAATTCGAATCTCTCATGCATCGGGCATGTTTACTTTTTTCTCCTCCTGTACAAGTGACTGTGTTTGATCATTGACGCCCGCCTGCTCCATGTAAGGCAAGTCACAGTGGATGGCCTGTTTGGTCGCAATACACACTCGACAGCTAAGCGGGATAGCAGGGACATTATTCCACAACGTTAACAGAAAGCATGCTACCGAATCGCGGTCAATTTTTTGTTTAAAAAAAAAGTGTGAGTCAAATAAAATCAAATGAAAAAAAAAAAACTACCAAATCGCACGTACACCTGGTCATGTTTCCATGAGTATTAGACACGGACTGAGAAACTACTTTCACCGTAGGGCCGCCATGGCAGCGATGTTTATGTCAACGGCACTTTTATATAGCCACAGAATAAGCTAACGACGCACTCTCTCTCCTTTTTTTTTGACGTCACAGTGACTTCTCAGCGGTATATATCTCGCCGCCTCTCATTACCTACATAGCATGTGAGAGAGCGCAGATTCTGCTGCGATTTCACTTTGATTCATTTATCACCCCACCGGGAAAATTGATTTCCTATACGATGTGGAGAAAAACTAGACTACCTAAAGCCTCCTTTCTCCTGCAAAGTTGGCTTTAACATCCGGTCATTGCTGAACAAAACCTGTAGTGCTTTACGCAATTTGTATGCGTTTGACTTTATTTGTCAAAATGTTTAATTCCTGTCGCCCTGTTGCCTGTGAAAACCTTTGCGCACTGTGCCGAAATATGCATTTTCCATCCTCTCTTAAAAACTTTAGTTTTACTGACATTTTTGGATAAATATTTAAGTTTTGAAAATTATCAGTTTACCTGATTTTTTTTTTTTTTTTGGCACTAGCTTTCACTTACAAATACCGTATTGTTCTCCCGGGAAATCCCCTTTGAAAAAGTGGGGAATTCTTATTTTCGTGGGCTAGGCTTCTAACAGTCAAAATAAGTCATCCTGTGTGTGCATTTTATGGTCTATCGTCAGTATACGTTTACAACAATAGATGGCGCCAAACAACAGCCTGCCTTGTTTTATATTGGTTTTTCTATCAATATGTTTTATCAGTATTTTCAAAGAGATTTTCGTGATTATTATTATTCTTTAATGATTAAAACAAGATTTTGTCATCAAAACCCTCATATTTCCAAAAATATGTCCTGAGAAAGGGGGGTCGTCTCATATCCAGGATCGTCTTATATTCGGAAACATACGGTATGTCCTTGTTTGAAAAAGTGCCCTAGAGCACAGTGACAAACTGGTCCATAAATGGAATGAGGATCTGCAGGTCTTCAATCCAACCAAGCAGAAGCACACCTGATAAACTAATGTAATCATTAATGTAATAGATTCTACCCTAAAGGAGGAACTCATCACAGTTGTTGTTGGTCTGGATGATACTCCCCTGTATCCAGAACCAATAATACTGACATATAGGCATGGCGGAGGTATGCGCCTACCAAGTGCCCTTCTAGTTTTCAAAAAATGAGCAGCTGCTCAGACGGCATTAGGGCTATTTCTTGTGCTCAACAAGGCATGGTAGTTAATAAGTCTGTTCTGAGCCTAGTGGCCCACCAGGCCCGTGCTTAACCCTGGTTTCTGTGACATGAAGCAACTAGGAGTATTGCTACTCCCCCCTGGATGGGATGCTAGTCCAACTGGGGTTCTCCTCAGCTCTTAGTCAGGTTTTCCTGACAATTTTGCTGGTACCCATTTGTACACCTGGATAGAGTGAGGCAGTGTGGAAGTGAAGTGTTTTGCCTAAGAACACATTGCACAGGCCATGGCAAGGACTTGAACACAGAATCTTTCCATCCCAAGTCAAGCCAATTTCACCACTGCGCTAACGCTGCTCCCTTCAACATGGCATGGATGACGGGAAATATGACTGCATCCTCTTTATTGATAAAAATGCACAACTCAGTGTAAATACTTTTAAGCTGTGAGATGTTTCCACAGTGACAGCATTTCAAAGTCCTTTAAGAATTCAAAGGACAAATGAGTGTTTTGCCAAGATTCTTCATTTTTTTGCTTCCTTTATTGCAGAATGATGATAATAAGAACAGCAAGGAATCTTTTTCCCTAAATTTATACATCAGTTGTGGGGTTTGCGCTTCATTGTGGGAGAAAGCAAGAGGAACTAACAGCACCGGCATCCCCAGGTGGTCACCCATTCAAGTACTAATCAGACCCTACACAGCTTAGCTGCCCAGATCAGACATTTTTTGGATGGTGTGACTGTAAGCCAGATGTCAACCAACTAATTCAAGTTAAATAGTTACAAAATATAAGTGAGTGATCTAAGACCAAAAATGCCCGAGGGAGCTTGGATTTCAGATTGCTTCCTGTCTGCTGCTTGTCTGCCGTCCTGCCTGGCCAGCTATTCACACCTTTGTTGTTTCTGAGGCGGCCTCACAAAGGGCAACAACAACTCACAGCGATAGCTTTTCACATATGATTGTCTTGTTTCACAAGGTATTCGCACCTTTGCTGGATCGAAGGAAGCTCCATACAAAACAACGACAAATTACGAAAACCACATTTCAAATATCTTTTTTTATCAGACAGCAAAGTCAAGACAAGGTTGATCTAAGAATGTTTCTACATAGCATTAATAATTAAGTCAAGCATTGCCGAGTCTGACACCACACCCCTTCCACAAGTCGCCATTGTGGTGGAAATGGTCAATAATATGGGGATTCCTCCGATCTCAGAATGCGACGCTTCTCTGGAGACCCTTTCCAGCAGAGCTTAGGAATTCCAACAGGGAGAAGCTTCGAGATCATCTTGCAGATGAACAGTGGATAGAATTAGCCAAACTTGACTTCTGCATTTTAATTGATCTTTGATGTGACTTCACTGTCCATTCACTGAAAAAAAAATGGGGAAGACGAAGAACAAACGGAAACAGCCAATCCGCAATCTGACAGGTAACGATTCGTTACGAAATGACAACAATGAGTCCCAAACGCACTGTATGGTGGTCCAGTGATAGGGCCACATGCTTTTTAAATTGCTGCAGAGGGAAACAATTTGACTGAACCCTTAATCAACGTAAACAATCAATAGGTTTCTCATTGGTGAAATTGTCAGCACATGGTTGCAAAACCAACAATTTATTTGACAAACAATATATTTAAACCTGTTTCATATTGTGTTCATTTTATTAAGTACAGGCAAATTACTTTGAAAGAATTCAAAACACCTGCGGTCGGTAACCTAATATGGAGCTTCGAGATTTTTAAGAGTCTAATTTGATCTGTTTAGAAATGTTTTTACCTGAAAATCCTCACAATATGGAACAAGAGCCATAAGGAGACGACATATCCCCCTGCCCCACGCCATCAAAAACCCCAATGCCAATGAAGTTGGGACGTTGTGTAAAATGTGAATACAAACAGAGTGCAATGATTTGTGAATCTCATAAACCCACATTTTATTCACAATAGAACATGGACATCATATCCGATGTTGAAAGTGAGACATGACATTTCACCATTTCATGAAAAATATTAGCTCATTTTGAATTTGATGGCAGCAACACATCTCAAAAAAAAAGTTGGGACAGGGGCAACAGAAGGCTGCAAAAGTTTAAGGTACTCATAAAAAAAAAACTTCTGTAGCATTTAACAACGAAGTTGGTTAATTGGCACAGGTCAGTAACCGATCATGCTTTTAAAGAGCATTTTAGAGAGGCAGAGTCTCTCAGAGGTAAAGATGTATGGAGGCTCACCAATCTGTGAAAATCTCAGTCTAAAAATTGTGTAACAATTTCAGAGAAATGTTCCTCAATGTAAAATTGCCAAGATTTTGAATATCCCACCATCTACAGTACATAATATCATCAAAAGATTCAGAGAATCTGGAGAAATCTGTCTGCGCGGGACAGGCCAATGGTCAGTATTGGATGCTCATGATCTTTGGGCCCTCAGACGGCACTGCATTAAAAGCAGGCATAATTTTGCACTGGAATTCACTGCAAAGGTTCAGAAACACATCATGTTGCACACCTAATGCCAGTTAACTTAATTACTTGCTTAATGTTCTTTCAGCTGATTCTCTCAGCTAATAAATGCTTTTTTCAGCCATATTGTGCCTGTGTCCCAACTTTTTTGACACCTGTAGCAGCCAGAAAATTTGAAACCACCGCTGTTCTATTTAAGACACGTGACAGCGAAGGCCTGTTTGGTCACAATACACGCCCGACGGCTAAGCGGGAGAGCAGGGATTTTTTTTTCAAAACGTTATCAGAAAGCACGCTACTGAATCGCGGTCAATTTTTTTTTTTTTTTCATAAAAAGAGTGAGTCAATTAAAATCAAATTAAATAATAAAAAAAAATATCACTAACAAATCGCACGTACACCTGGATATGTTTCCATGAGTATTAGACACGGACTGAGAATCTGCTTTCTACCTTAGGCCCCATTGGCAGTGGTGTTTATGGCAACGGTGCTTTTATATAGCCACAGAATATGCTTACGATGCACTCTGCATCTTTGAGGTCACAGTGACTTCTCAGCGGAATATCAGAAAATTCGAATCTCTCATGCATCGGGCATGTTTACTCTTTTTTCTCCTCCTGTACAAGTGACTGTGTTTGATCATTGACGCCCGCCGCTTCCATGTAAGGCAAGTCACAGTGGATGGCCTGTTTGGTCGCAATACACACTCGACAGCTAAGCGGGATAGCAGGGACATTATTCCACAACGTTAACAGAAAGCATGCTACCGAATCGCGGTCAATTTTTTGTTTAAAAAAAAGTGAGTCAAATAAAATCAAATGAAAAAAAAAAACTACCAAATCGCACGTACACCTGGTCATGTTTCCATGAGTATTAGACACGGACTGAGAAACTACTTTTCACCGTAGGGCCGCCATGGCAGCGATGTTTATGTCAACGGCACTTTTATATAGCCACAGAATAAGCTAACGACGCACTCTCCTTTTTTTGACGTCACAGTGACTTCTCAGCGGTATATATCTCGCCGCTCTCATTACCTACATAGCATGTGAGAGCGCAGATTCTGCTGCGATTTCACTTTGATTCATTTATCACCCCCACCGGGTGAAATTGGATTTCCTATACGATGTGGAGAAAAAACTAGACTACCTAAAGCCTCCTTTCTCCTGCAAAGTTGGCTTTAACATCCGGTCATTGCTGAACAAAACCTGTAGTGCTTTTACGCATTTGTATGCGTTTGACTTTATTTGTCAAAATGTTTAATTCCTGTCGCCCTGTTGCCTGTGAAAACCTTTGCGCACTGTGCCGAAATATGCATTTTCCATCCTCTCTTAAAAACTTTAGTTTTACTGACATTTTTGGATAAATATTTAAGTTTTGAAAATTATCAGTTTACCTGATTTTTATCATTTTGGCACTAGCTTTCACTTACAAATACCGTATTGTTCTCCCGGAAATCCCTTTGAAAAAGTGGGGAATTTTTATTTTCGTGGGCTAGGCTTCTAACAGTCAAAATAAGTCATCCTGTGTGTGCATTTTATGGTCTATCGTCAGTATACGTTTACAACAATAGATGGCGCCAAACAACAGCCTGCCTTGTTTTATATGGTTTTTCTATCAATATGTTTTATCAGTATTTTCAAAGAAATTTTCGTGATTATTATTATTCTTTAATGATTAAAACAAGATTTTGTCATCAAAACCCTCATATTTCCAAAAAATATGTCCTGAGAAAGGGGGGTCGCTCATATCCAGGATCGCCTTATATTCGAAACATACGGTATGTCCTTGTTTGAAAAAAGTGCCCTAGAGCACAGTGACAAACTGGTCCATAAATGGAATGAGGATCTGCAGGTCTTCAATCCAACCAAGCAGAAGCACACCTGATAAACTAATGTAATCATTAATGTAATAGATTCTACCCTAAAGGAGGAACTCATCACAGTTGTTGTTGGTCTGATGATACTCCCCTGTATCCAGAACCAATAATACTGACATATAGGCATGGCGGAGGTATGCGCCTACCAAGTGCCCTTCTAGTTTTCAAAATGAGCAGCTGCTCAGACGGCATTAGGGCTATTTCTTGTGCTCAACAAGGCATGGTAGTTAATAAGTCTGTTCTGAGCCTAGTGGCCCACCAGGCCCGTGCTTAACCCTGGTTTCTGTGACATGAAGCAACTAGGAGTATTGCTACTCCCCCTGGATGGGATGCTAGTCCAACTGGGGTTCTCCTCAGCTCTTAGTCAGGTTTTCCTGACAATTTTGCTGGTACCCATTTGTACACCTGGATAGAGTGAGGCAGTGTGGAAGTGAAGTGTTTTGCCTAAGAACACATTGCACAGGCCATGGCAAGGACTTGAACACAGAATCTTTCCATCCCAAGTCAAGCCAATTTCACCACTGCGCTAACGCTGCCTCCCTTCAACATGGCATGGATGACGTGGAAATATGACTGCATCCTCTTTATTGATAAAAATGCACAACTCAGTGTAATACTTTTTAAGCTGTGAGATGTTTCCACAGTGACAGCATTTCAAAGTCCTTTAAGAATTCAAAGGACAAATGAGTGTTTTGCCAAGATTCTTCATTTTTTTTGCTTCCTATTGCAGAATGATGATAATAAGAACAGCAAGGAATCTTTCCCTAAATTTATACATCAGTTGTGGGGTTTGCGCTTCATTGTGGGAGAAAGCAAGAGGAACTAACAGCACCCGGCATCCCCAGGTGGTCACCCATTCAAGTACTAATCAGACCCTACACAGCTTAGCTGCCCAGATCAGACATTTTTGATGGTGTGACTGTACTGTAAGCCAGATGTCAACCAACTAATTCAAGTTAAATAGTTACAAAATATAAGTGAGTGATCTAAGACCAAAAATGCCCGAGGGAGCTTGGATTTCAGATTGCTTCCTGTCTGCTGCTTGTCTGTCCGTCCTGCCTGGCCAGCTATTCACACCTTTGTTGTTTCTGAGGCGGCCTCACAAAGGGCAACAACAACTCACAGCGATAGCTTTTCACATATGATTGTCTTGTTTCACAAGGTATTCGCACCTTTGCTGGATCGAAGGAAGCTCCATACAAAACAACGACAAATTACGAAAAACAACATTTCAAATATCTTTTTTTATCAGACAGCAAAGTCAAGACAAGGTTGATCTAAGAATGTTTCTACATAGCATTAATAATTAAGTCAAGCATTGCCGAGTCTGACACCACACCCTTCCACAAGTCGCCATTGTGGTGGAAATGGTCAATAATATGGGGATTCCTCCGCATCTCAGAATGCGACGCTTTCTGGAGACCCTTTCCAGCAGAGCTTAGGAATTCCAACAGGGAGAAGCTTCGAGATCATCTTGCAGATGAACAGTGGATAGAATTAGCCAAACTTGACTTCTGCATTTTAATTGATCTTTGATGTGACTTCACTGTCCATTCACTGAAAAAAAAATGGGGAAGACGTAAGAACAAACGGAAACAGCCAATCCGCAATCTGACAGGTAACGATTCGTTATTTAATGACAACAATGAGTCCCAAACGCACTGTATGGTGGTCCAGTGATAGGGCCACATGCTTTTTAAATTGCTGCAGAGGGAAACAATTTGACTGAACCCTTAATCAACGTAAACAATCAATAGGTTTCTCATTGGTGAAATTGTCAGCACATGGTTGCAAAAACCAACAATTTATTTGACAAACAATATATTTAAACCTGTTTCATATTGTGTTCATTTTATTAAGTACAGGCAAATTACTTTGAAAGAATTCAAAACACCTGCGGCCGGTAACCTAATATGGAGCTTCGAGATTTTTTAAGAGTCTAATTTGATCTGTTTAGAAATGTTTTTACCTGAAAATCCTCACAATATGGAACAAGAGCCATAAGGAGACGACATATCCCCGCCCCCCACGCCATCAAACCCCAATGCCAATGAAGTTGGGACGTTGTGTAAAATGTGAATACAAACAGAGTGCAATGATTTGTGAATCTCATAAACCCACATTTTATTCACAATAGAACATGGACATCATATCCGATGTTGAAAGTGAGACATGACATTTCACCATTTCATGAAAAAATATTAGCTCATTTTGAATTTGATGGCAGCAACACATCTCAAAAAAAAGTTGGGACAGGGGCAACAGAAGGCTGCAAAAGTTTAAGGTACTCATAAAAAAACTTGTAGCATTTAACAACGGTTGGTTAATTGGCACAGGTCAGTAACCGATCATGCTTAAAAAGAGCATTTTAGAGAGGCAGAGTCTCTCAGAGGTAAAGATGTATGGAGGCTCACCAATCTGTGAAAATCTCAGTCTAAAAATTGTGTAACAATTTCAGAGAAATGTTCCTCAATGTAAAATTGCCAAGATTTTGAATATCCCACCATCTACAGTACATAATATCATCAAAAGATTCAGAGAATCTGGAGAAATCTGTCTGCGCACGGGACAGGCCAATGGTCAGTATTGATGCTCATGATCTTTGGGCCCTCAGACGGCACTGCATTAAAAGCAGGCATAATTTTGCACTGAATTCACTGCAAAGGTTCAGAAACACATCATGTTGCACACCTAATGCCAGTTAACTTAATTACTTGCTTAATGTTCTTTCAGCTGATTCTCTCAGCTAATAAATGCTTTTTCAGCCATATTGTGCCTGTGTCCCAACTTTTTTTGACCTGTAGCAGCCAGAAAATTTGAAACCACCGCTGTTCTATTTAAGACACGTGACAGCGAAGGCCTGTTTGGTCACAATACACGCCCGACGGCTAAGCGGGAGAGCAGGGACATTTTTTTCAAAACGTTATCAGAAAGCACGCTACTGAATCGCGGTCAATTTTTTTTGTTTTCATAAAAAGAGTGAGTCAATTAAAATCAAATTAAATAATAAAAAAAAAATCACTAACAAATCGCACGTACACCTGGATATGTTTCCATGAGTATTAGACACGGACTGAGAATCTGCTTTCTACCTTAGGGCCCCATTGGCAGTGGTGTTTATGGCAACGGTGCTTTTATATAGCCACAGAATATGCTTACGATGCACTCTGCATCTTTGAGGTCACAGTGACTTCTCAGCGGAATATCAGAAAATTCGATCTCTCATGCATCGGGCATGTTTACTCTTTTCTCCTCCTGTACAAGTGACTGTGTTTGATCATTGACGCCTCCGCCGCTCCATGTAAGGCAAGTCACAGTGGATGGCCTGTTTGGTCGCAATACACACTCGACAGCTAAGCGGGATAGCAGGGACATTATTCCACAACGTTAACAGAAAGCATGCTACCGAATCGCGGTCAATTTTTTGTTTAAAAAAAAGTGTGAGTCAAATAAAATCAAATGAAAAAAAATCACTACCAAATCGCACGTACACCTGGTCATGTTTCCATGAGTATTAGACACGGACTGAGAAACTACTTTCTACCGTAGGCCGCCATGGCAGCGATGTTTATGTCAACGGCACTCTTTATATAGCCACAGAATAAGCTAACGACGCACTCTCCTTTCTTTTGACGTCACAGTGACTTCTCAGCGGTATATATCTCGGCCGCCTCTCATTACCTACATAGCATGTGAGAGAGCGCAGATTCTGCTGCGATTTCACTTTGATTCATTTATCACCCCACCGGGTGAAATTGGATTTCCTATACGATGTGGAGAAAAACTAGACTACCTAAAGCCTCCTTTCTCCTGCAAAGTTGGCTTTAACATCCGGTCATTGCTGAACAAAACCTGTAGTGCTTTACGCAATTTGTATGCGTTTGACTTTATTTGTCAAAATGTTTAATTCCTGTCGCCCTGTTGCCTGTGAAAACCTTAAGACTGTGCCGAAATATGCATTTTCCATCCTCTCTTAAAAACTTTAGTTTTACTGACATTTTTGGATAAATATTTAAGTTTTGAAAATAATCAGTTTACCTGATTTTTATTATTTTGGCACTAGCTTTCACTTACAAATACCGTATTGTTCTCCCGGAAATCCCTTTGAAAAAGGGGGAATTCTTATTTTCGTGGGCTAGGCTTCTAACAGTCAAAATAAGTCATCCTGTGTGCGCATTTTATGGTCTATCGTCAGTATACGTTTACAACAATAGATGGCGCCAAACAACAGCCTGCCTTGTTTTATATTGGTTTTTCTATCAATATGTTTTATCAGTATTTTCAAAGAAATTTTCGTGATTATTATTATTCTTTAATGATTAAAAAAAGATTTTGTCATCAAAACCCTCATATTTCCAAAAATATGTCCTGAGAAAGGGGGGGTCGCCTCATATCCAGGATCGCCTTATATTTCGAACATACGGTATGTCCTTGTTTGAAAAAAGTGCCCTAGAGCACAGTGACAAACTGGTCCATAAATGGAATGAGGATCTGCAGGTCTTCAATCCAACCAAGCAGAAGCACACCTGATAAACTAATGTAATCATTAATGTAATAGATTCTACCCTAAAGGAGGAACTCATCACAGTTGTTGTTGGTCTGGATGATACTCCCCTGTATCCAGAACCAATAATACTGACATATAGGCATGGCGGAGGTATGCGCCTACCAAGTGCCCTTCTAGTTTTCAAAATGAGCAGCTGCTCAGACGGCATTAGGGCTATTTCTTGTGCTCAACAAGGCATGGTAGTTAATAAGTCTGTTCTGAGCCTAGTGGCCCACCAGGCCCCGTGCTTAACCCTGGTTTCTGTGACATGAAGCAACTAGGAGTATTGCTACTCCCCCTGGATGGGATGCTAGTCCAACTGGGGTTCTCCCTCAGCTCTTAGTCAGGTTTTCCTGACAATTTTGCTGGTACCCATTTGTACACCTGGATAGAGTGAGGCAGTGTGGAAGTGAAGTGTTTTGCCTAAGAACACATTGCACAGGCCATGGCAAGGACTTGAACACAGAATCTTTCCATCCCAAGTCAAGCCAATTTCACCACTGCGCTAACGCGCCTCCCCCTTCAACATGGCATGGATGACGTGGAAATATGACTGCATCCTCTTTATTGATAAAAATGCACAACTCAGTGTAATACTTTTTAAGCTGTGAGATGTTTCCACAGTGACAGCATTTCAAAGTCCTTTAAGAATTCAAAGGACAAATGAGTGTTTTGCCAAGATTCTTCATTTTTGTTGCTTCCTTTATTGCAGAATGATGATAATAAGAACAGCAAGGAATCTTTCCCTAAATTTATACATCAGTTGTGGGGTTTGCGCTTCATTGTGGGAGAAAGCAAGAGGAACTAACAGCACCCGGCATCCCCAGGTGGTCACCCATTCAAGTACTAATCAGACCCTACACAGCTTAGCTGCCCAGATCAGACATTTTTGGACGGTGTGACTGTAAGCCAGATGTCAACCAACTAATTCAAGTTAAATAGTTACAAAATATAAGTGAGTGATCTAAGACCAAAATGCCCGAGGGAGCTTGGATTTCAGATTGCTTCCTGTCTGCTGCTTGTCTGCCGTCCTGCCTGGCCAGCTATTCACACCTTTGTTGTTTCTGGCGGCCTCACAAAGGGCAACAACAACTCACAGCGATAGCTTTTCACATATGATTGTCTTGCTTCACAAGGTATTCGACCTTTGCTGGATCGAGGAAGCTCCATACAAAACAACGACAAATTACGAAAACCACATTTCAAATATCTTTTTTATCAGACAGCAAAGTCAAGACAAGGTTGATCTAAGAATGTTTCTACATAGCATTAATAATTAAGTCAAGCATTGCCGAGTCTGACACCACACCCTTCCACAAGTCGCCATTGTGGTGGAAATGGTCAATAATATGGGGATTCCTCCGCATCTCAGAATGCGCGTGACGCTTCTCTGGAGACCCTTTCCAGCAGAGCTTAGGAATTCCAACAGGGAGAAGTTTTCGAGATCATCTTGCAGATGAACAGTGGATAGAATTAGCCAAACTTGACTTCTGCATTTTAATTGGATCTTTGATGTGACTTCACTGTCCATTCACTGAAAAAATGGGGAAGACGTAAGAACAAACGGAAACAGCCAATCCGCAATCTGACAGGTAACGATTCGTTATTTATGACAACAATGAGTCCCAAACGCACTGTATGGTGGTCCAGTGATAGGGCCACATGCTTTTTAAATTGCTGCAGAGGGAAACAATTTGACTGAACCCTTAATCAACGTAAACAATCAATAGGTTCTCATTGGTGAAACTGTCAGCACATGGTTGCAAAACCAACAATTTATTTGACAAACAATATATTTAAACCTGTTTCATATTGTGTTCATTTTATTAAGTACAGGCAAATTACTTTGAAAGAATTCAAAACACCTGCGGCGGTAACCTAATATGGAGCTTCGAGATTTTTTAAGAGTCTAATTTGATCTGTTTAGAAATGTTTTTACCTGAAAATCCTCACAATATGGAACAAGAGCCATAAGGAGATGACATATCCCGCGGCCCCACGCCATCAAACCCCAATGCCAATGAAGTTGGGACGTTGTGTAAATGTGAATACAAACAGAGTGCAATGATTTGTGAATCTCATAAACCCACATTTTATTCACAATAGAACATGGACATCATATCCGATGTTGAAAGTGAGACATGACATTTCACCATTTCATGAAAAATATTAGCTCATTTTGAATTTGATGGCAGCAACACATCTCAAAAAAAGTTGGGACAGGGGCAACAGAAGGCTGCAAAAGTTTAAGGTACTCATAAAAAAAACTTGTAGCATTTAACAAACGGTTGGTTAATTGGCACAGGTCAGTAACCGATCTGCGTTTAAAAAGAGCATTTTAGAGAGGCAGAGTCTCTCAGAGGTAAAGATGTATGGAGGCTCACCAATCTGTGAAAATCTCAGTCTAAAAATTG